>PVJS01016740.1:0-37089 GCA_004027185.1 Glis glis
CCGGCCCTATTTTTTTATGCTTTATTTTGAAACCGGGTCTCACGAGGTTGCGGAGGGCCTCACTAAGGAGAGAGACAGAGAGAGAGAGACAGAGCGAGAGAGACAGAGCAAGAGCTGAGGCTGGCCGCGAACCCGGATCCTCCGGTCTCCGCCTCCCAAAGTACTGGGATTACAAGCGTGCGCCACCACGCCCGGCACTGTTATCTTCTCTTATAACAAGAATCTATAACAGTATGGTAGTTTCAATGTGTACACTGTAGTCACTTATGTGGAACAGCAGATGAAAGGGGATATTTCTAACATGCACCAAAATCTAGAGGGCATTCTTAAGTCTTTGGCAGCTCAGAATAAAACGTCTAAGTTTCTAAGAAAGAGTCCAGGGAGAACCTTTTATATCTTAAGTTCATCACAGAAACTCAGAGAGAAAAAGAAAAGGTACCAATAATTTCTCAGTAACAACCTCATTTTTACACACTATCTCCCCCAAAGTCCTCAAAGACAAATATGAACCATTTGGGAATGAAGAGATTGTGAGGAATAAATTTCTTAAGTCGAAAATTGTGTCAGGATGGAGAGAGGCAAATGGATCTAAGAGGCAGTGATTGGAAGTTGTCCTTTCAGTAGTCAACTAAGCAGTCAAAAACCATATTGCTACAACAAAAACATAATAGCCTTGATGTATACATATACAAGGTTGTTCATTGTAGCAATGTTTACCTAACAGCCTAAATATTCATAATAGAGAATTAGTCATGAATTATAATACTTCTAATAATGGAATATTATTTAGACAATAGTCAGGAAAATTTTAAACATTCCTACCTAATTAGCCCCCCAAAATTAGCTCTACATTTGTTGGCATTAAAAAATTCTATAAGTATTTTTTAGGGAGAAATGTATCATTTAAGTCATGTGTGGTGATACACATCTATAATCCCAGTACTTGGGAGGTTGAGCCAAGAGGATCACAGGTTTAAGGACAGTCTCAGCAACTTAGCAAGGCCCTCAGCAATTTAGTAAGACCCTGTTTCAAAATAAAAAATAAAATATGGCTGAGGGTGTAGCTCAGAGGTAGAATGCCCCTGGGTTCAACCCCTAGTGCCCCCCCATAATTTATATGAAATAGGTATCACATATGGTCTTTAGTCTATTTTCTGTTGCTATAACAAAATACCTGAAGCTAGTACTTTTTAAAGAAAAGTTTATTTAGCTCATAGTTTTGAGGCTGGAAGTCCAAGATTGGGTGGCCTTATCTGTATGGCCTCTAGTAAGGGTGCCCTTACCTGTTTCACAACATGGCAGATGGTATCATGGCCAGAGCATATGCAAGAGGGAGAGCTCAGATAGTAAGTCAAAAAGCCAGAGAGTAGCCGGGCGTGGTGGCACACGCTTGTAATCCCAGTACTTTGGGAGGCAGAGACTGGAGGATCCGGGTTCACGGCCAGCCTCAGCTCTCTCTCGCTCTCTCTCTCTCTCCCCCTGTCTCTCTCTCTCTCTACCTAGTGAGGCCCTCCGCAACTTCATGAGACCCGGTTTCAAAATAAAGCATAAAAAAATAGGGCTGGGGGTGTAGTGCAGAGGTAGAACGCCCCTGGGTTCAATCCCTGGTACTGCAAAAAAAAAAAAAAAAAAAAAGCCAGAGAGTGGGGAGGGACTAGTCTTGCTCTTCTTATAACAACCCACTCTCTTGGGAACTAACCATGAGAACTGTACTAATTCCTTCTGGAAGAACATTCCCCTAATGACCTCATCACCTCCTACAGGGCTCACCGCTTAAAGGTTCCATGACCTCTTAATACTAAATACTACCACATTGGAAGAGATATATGTTTGTATGAATGTATCACTTTGAATCTCACTATGATGTATAATCAAAATATACTAATAAAAAAATGCTACCACATTGGGGAACCAGCTTCTACTATATGAAGTTTTGAGGTACATACTCAAACCATACCCAAACCTAGCAATATGAAAAAAATATATAATAAAATTAACATTATATTTGCATGGTGTGTGTGCATGTGTGCACGTATATATGTATGTATGTATATGTATGCATAGATAGATAGATAGATGTGTATACACACACACACACACACACACACACACATCTAGAGTATGTATTTAGGAAGACCCCTGCAAAGATTTCCAAAAAATATTAGCAGTGGATACTTTTGGCGGTATGTTGTTCTTTTTTATTTTTCATAATATTCTGTATATTGCTACAACTTTCTACATAATATTTTCTACTATAATTTTAAAAAATCAATAAAGCTACTTCAAAGTCATTTTGTTTTGTCTTTCTTTGTGAAAGCAGATTTCTTTTTTTTTTTTTGGAACTGGGGATTGAACCCAGGGGCATTCTACCTCTGAGCTTTACCCCCAGCCCTATTTTTTATTCTTTATTTGAAACAGGGCCTCACTAAGTAGCTCAGGCTGGCTGCAAACCTGCGATCCTCCTGTCTCAGCTTCCCAAGTACTGGGATTACAAGTGTGTGCCACCATGCCCAGCTAGTGAAAGCAGGTTTCTTGAAGAGAAGAGAGTCTAGAGGTGAGTGGGGGTGGGTCATATTGGTGAGTTCTAGAGTGAAGCCAGAAGCAGGTGTGGTCATCTGTATTTACTGACCTACACAAGGAAGCTGAGGCTGTCCAACCATATTCTTTCCCACTTTCCATTGGCTGTCTTACCAGGCTACTTCATGTTCCAAGTATGCAGTATTTTCAATGTTATGCCTTTTTGCATTCCTAGAATGGCTTCTTACCTCGCTAATTTCAATTGGTACTTTGATATAAGCTCCACTTTGAAACCTTCCTGTATTCTTCTGGGTAGATATGGAATTGCAAATGTTTGCTTATATAACTGCTAAATGAGGTAGACTAAGAATGTCTCAATGGCAATCGTAGTGATGGTTATTTTAATTGCAGAGGAGCCAGGAGAAGCACCCTGCAGTATTAAAGAACGGGAAAGACTACAGGTAGCAGGAAGACAAGATGTCAAATGCTGTGGAGTAACCAACAGCAGGGACCAGGTTAGTAGTTATGCTACTCAGACTTCCATGCAGAGTAGGAGAAGAATCCCGCTCACAATTTCAATCATCAAGTTAAATAAATATTTAAACAGGTGAAAAAGTCACTCAACCTTGCCTATAATAAATATGAGATACTATTGTTTAATCTTGATATTGTTAATAATAAAGTTTTATGACACAGTATATTGGTAGTGTTATAGAGACACAGAAACATTTGCTGATGGGAGGGTAAATTGGTATAATGCTTTTGGAAGGCAATTTGGCAGTATCTATCAAAATATGAAATCCATTTATTTTTGGCTAAGTACTCATACTATAAATTTATCCTACTCATATACATACACATAAGTGAAATGATATGTATGCAAGATTACTCAGGGTAGCATTTTTTATGATAGTGAAAGTTTGAAAACAACTTAAAAGCCACTAATAAAGAAAGGATTAAATAAATTGCAAAGGAATAATGTGTGATATTTTAAAAGAATAAAGCAGCTTCACGTGTACTGACCTGGAATGATCTCTAAGACCCAGCTTTAATTTAAAAAAAGGGAATTGCATAATAGTATTTATAATCTATTAAAGTTGTGAATGAAAAGGCATGTGTGTATGTGTGTGTATGGTTTGCATTAGTGTAATAGTTTATTGCTAGGGCTGTGAAAGTACTCAGAAACAAAAATACTACACACTAGGTTGCTTACCAACAGAAATTTATTTTTCCCAGTTCTAGAGGCTAGAAGTTCAAGACCAAGGTGTCAGTAGGGATTTATCTTCTGAAACCTTTCTCCTTGGATTGTAGATGGCTGTCTTCTCAGATGGGCTTCCCTCTATGTGTTTGCGTCTTAATCTCCTCTTCTTACATGGACACTATGCATATTGGATGAGAGCCTGCCCTAATGACAGCCTTGAAGGTCTTTTAAGTGCCTATTTATTTATTCATTTACTGTGGAACGGGGGATTGAACCCAGAGGTATTCTACCTCCAAGCTACACCCCCGGCCCGATTTTATTTATTTATTTATTTATTTTAAATTTAGAAACAGGGACTCACTAGGTTGCTAAGAGCCTCACTAAGTTGCAGAGACTGGGTTTGAACCTGTGATCCTCCTGTCTCAGCCTCCCAAGTACTGGTATTACAGGCACGTGCCACCACACCCAGCAAGAGCCTATTAAAAAATGTATCTTGGTCACATTACTAGGTGTTGGGCTTCAATATATGAATTTAGGATAAAAAAGAGGACACAATTAGCCCACAACAAGAAGGTGCACATGCACTCTCCTATATGGCTCTGGAAGGCTGCACTACCAGGTGGGACCACTTTACTCCCATGGGAGGCGGAGCTCTAGAGCCAGTAAGCAGGTGAAGGGGGAGACATGCTTTCTATGTGTTTGTATCTTTGGAGTTTATACCCTATGCCTGTAATGCATACTAAAAAACACAATTAGGTAAAAAAAAATTATGGGAAAATGGAATATTTCCTCTGTTTCTTGTATTTTAAACATTTCTTCTTAATCTTTGCTGAAGATTAATGTTTTAGGCATTCAAATCAGTCTGAAAGGTCGGGATCTGCACCCTTTTGAGTTTCTCTAAGCTGGAAAAACATTTGTCTTATGCAATCCCCAGTAAGAACCTGTTGAGACTTGCCCCACATAAAACTACCCAATCTATCCTGGAACAGATTCCTTCACGCTAGCCAAATGGAACAGTGGCGGAAATTCCTCTTAGGGATTTCTCCCTAGGGTGACTGGTTTGTGTCCCTGGGTCCTTGCTCACTGGCACAACCACGCTCACCTTCTGCGGTTCCTAGAGAGACTGCACCTGGCAGGGCCCTAGCCGAGGGTTTGCTCTAGCACTGGGATGGTCCTCTCCCAGCTGTCCAGCAGCCTTCGCCCCCTGAACGATTTTGCTGCATCTCACTTCTTCAAGGACACCTACCCACCTTCATAATTGTATTTATGCTGAAAATCTGCCTGCTTTTCTCCACCCCACTTCACTCCTTCAGTTCTGATCCTGCTCAGTGCCCTCTTTCGGTATTTTTCTATAGCATTTACCATTTTCTAACATACTGTGTATTTCTCTCATCTTTCTCCCCTACGAGCTCAAGAATCATTGCCTGTGTTGTTCACAGACACATCCCATGCATCCAGAATGAGGCCTGGCACCTAGTGGGCACTCCGTAGATACCAGCGGAATGAACGGCTGAGCAAAGGAGCGCCTGGCAACACAGTGCCTTTCTTTTCTGCCTAAAAAAAGCAAGTCCCAGACTTCATTGCTTCTCTTCTGCCACCTCCCCTCTGTAGTGAAACACAAACCTCCACTTATTACCGTGACAACAACTATAGTCATCTCACCCCAAGTACCAGCACTCCTGCTAGGCACCCGACCTGTTCTCTCATTCATACTCATGATACAACATCTTGTGACAAAGGTATGAGAATATGCTCTTTTCCAAATGAAAGCTTACAAATAATAAGTAACTAGGTCGAGGTTATCAATAATTAAGCAAGAGCCCAGGCTCCTTTTCATACATTTTTTTTTACACACTTTAGGACTTTCTGTGATACACTGAGTTCAGAAACTGCCCTCTGGGATTGTTTCCCTCCCTCGTTCTTTCAGTCTCTAAATGCTTGTTCATCCATCTTCCTAAAAATAAAATCTGCTTTCCCATTTTTCGAGGAATTTATTGAGTGAGGGTGGTTAACTGAGAGCTGTGCTCATGTCAGAAATTTCATGATAGAATCAGAGTTCTACAGCCATTTCATTCAACAAACCTTAATGGAGATCCAGCCAGGCACCTGGCTGGATGCTTGATTCTCAAGGTCACCCTCGAGGAGACCTGTAGATAATCATATAAATTGTTCCTCCACCCCATCTCTAGTTTAATTTAACTTTCCCTAGGCAAGGGAAGGCTTGGTCAGTGTTAGCCCCAAATCTGGGTGAGCAAGGGGATGTCCGAGACACAAGAAGTCTCCTGTTTTTTAGATGATTCAGTGTAGGGTGGGAATCAGATACAATCTAGCATGCAGAAAAAAAAATCCCTAAAATGTTTTTTAGCAGGGAAGGCATTATGCAATTCCTTTAGAAGTGAATTCACCTGCCTAATTATGGATACAAGGGGCTATAATTACAGATAAATAGCATTTCCAAAGCTTAAAGTTCTTCCTGCTTCCTTCTCCAGAGCCCTGCTGCCAATTCTCCTTATTGGACTATCTTATTTCTGCAGAGGTGGGTGAGGCAGGCTAGGAGCAGGCCTGACCAGAAACCCAGAGGGAAGCATGGGTTGGGTGAGTGTGGTTGCCAGGGAGATGCATCATCTGGATCCTCTCTAAGGGAGGGCTTGCTTCCCAGCTGCAGGGACCCCAGTGGTGAGCTCTTGGAGACTCTGCCTCGGCTGTAGAGTGACTTCTCAGGTGGCCACCCTGCTCCTGGGACAATCTTCAATCCAGTGTCTGAGTGAAGGGGGGGATGCAAAGCCCTGGACCTCTACACTTGATCTGAAACCCCAATAGGCAGGCCTCACTCCAGAGCGCCACTGTAGATTCCTGAACTTTGTCATTTCATCGTGTTCCTGGCCCTGATCCTGCTTTCTCCATCCCACTTTCAGGGATATTGATCCCTAATAAACATATTGCATCCCCACTTTTTTTTGTACTGGGAATCAAGCCTCTGAGCTATACCCCCAGCCCTTTTTATTTTTAATTTTGAAACAGGGTCTCACTAAGTTGCTAAGGCTGGCCTAGATCCTGACATCCTCCTGTCTCATCCTCCCAAGTACTAAGATTACAGGCTTATGCCACTGTGCCCAGCCCCAAGTTCCCTTTTATTTTTTTTTATTAAAATTTTTTTGTGGTACTGGGGATTGAACTCAAGGGCGTTCTATCTCTGAGCTATACCCCCAGCCCTATTTTATTCTTTATTTTGAAACAGGGCCTCACTAAATTGCAGAGGGCCTCACAAGTTGCTAAGGCTGGCTGTGAACCTGAGATCCTCCTGTCTCAGCCTCCCAAGTACTGAGATTACAAGCATGCACCACCACAACCATCTCCAAACTCCCATTTAATTGTCTAGTACTGGAAAAGTAAAGTGCAGTAGTCTTCTCATCCCAGCTGCAGCCTGAGGGATGGCTGCTTGTTTCTTGCTGTCTACTTCTGTAGTTTGAGGGTGTGTGGGGAGAGATGAGGCTGCACACAGTCCTTGCAGGAGGACATGGACTGAGTGCTTTTCTGAGATCCCTTTGAAATATCCAATTCAAGTACCTGTGCCCTCTAGCTAGGAGTATATGTATTCCCTTCCTGTGTGTTTTAATCGCCCCAGCGCAGCCCTCTGGAAAGTCTCAGGCCCTGGCTGTCCTTCCTCACTCTGCCACGGTCCTACAGTGGTAGGTGGTGGCTTCTGCTCCCAAGCTTTTCCTATTGCCTCTTCTCTAAGTTGTCTTTTCATTCTCTCAGTCAAGATTCTCTCCAACTTGCAATAGGGAGATGGGGAGGGGAAGTCCTGAAAATTATCAGAATATTGACATTTCTTTTATTACCTTCCACAATACTTCTAAGGAAAGTAAGTCACATCTTTTTCAATTTTTAAAGAATTTCTACAAGTTTACTGATATATTTTTTTTTTTGCGGTACCGGGGATTGAACCCAGGGGTGTTCTACCTCCGTGCTACACCCCCAGCCCTATTTTTTATACTTTATTTTGAAACTGGGTCTCACGAAGTTGCGGAGGGCCTCACTAAGTAGAGAGAGAGAGAGAGAGAGAGAGAGAGAGAGAGAGAGAGAGAGACAGGGAGAGAGAGAGAGACAGAGAGATAGAGAGAGAGACAGGGAGAGAGAGAGAGACAGAGAGAGAGCTGAGGCTGGCCGCAAACCCAGATCCTCCGGTCTCCGCCTCCCAAAGTACTGGGATTACAAGCGTGCACCACCACACCTGGCGTGTTTAATGATATTTTTAAAACCACTATCTCCATCATTTCCAATGAGAATTCAGTAATGATTCAAATGGTTGGTCTACTATGTGATACATCACTTTTTTCTGTGCTACTTTCAATCTTTTTTTCTTAGTTCAGTTTTGAGCAGTTTGACTATGATTTGTGTGTCTTTATTCATATTTATACTGTGGGTATTCCCTGAACATCTTGAATCTATATGTCTTTCAACATATTGGGAAACACTTAAGCCATATTTCTTCAAATATTTTTTCTCAATTCATTCTCTCTTCTACTTCTGGAATTCAGATTACATGTATGTGGACATTTCTTTCCTTTCCTCTTTTCCTCTTTTCTTTCTTTCTTTCTTTCTTTCTTTCTTTCTTTCTTTCTACAGGTTTGTAAGATACTGTTATTTTTTTATTTTTAAAAATTTCTGTTTTCAGATTGAACAATTTATATTGATATATAAGTTTACTGATATTTAAAAAATCAAGTCCATCCAGTGAATTTTTAATTTCAAATATATTTCTCAGTTTTGGAATTTTCACTGGTTTATTTAAATATAGAGTTTCTATTTCTCATTTGAAATTCCCTGTTTTTTATTTCCTTTTCTTCATTGAGGTGTTATTGTATTATCTTTTTTTTTTTTTTTTTGCAGTACCGGGGATTGAACGCAGGGGCGTTCTACCTCCGCGCTACGCCCCCGGACCTATTTTTTATACTTTATTTTGAAACCGGGTCTCACTAAGTTGTGGAGGGCCTCACTAAGGAGAGAGAGAGAGACAGGGAGAGAGAGAGTGAGAGAGCTGAGGCTGGCTGTGAACCCGGATCCTCCGGTTTCCGCCTCCCAAAGTACTGGGATTACAAGCGTGCGCCACCATGCCCGGCTTGTATTATCTTTGATGTCAGTATCTCATACCTAACGTAGTGCCTGGTAAATAGTAAGAGACAAATAATGCTTGTTGGATACATGAATAGAGGAGGAAGAGAATGGATAAAAGAAATGTGTATTTGAACTAACTGCCAGAAACTGAGAAGAGATTTCTGGACCAGAGTCCTGCTCTGGACTGGGGCGCAGCAAACACACAGGCCTGTGACCCAGGCGCTCTTCCCTCTGGCCAGGCTTCTGATACACAAGGTGTTCCCTCTAATCTGTGTGGTGATTCATTGTGCAAGCTGCAGTTCCAGGTTTGTCCTGTGGAACTGGGTGAAGAGCTTCCACATCCCACTTCGCACACTTACCAGGAGGCACAAAAAAATTTCTGGCTGTGGAGGGGAAGAAGATTCTGGAGCTCAAGGGGTGTTCCCTTGATTCCTAAGCATTAAAGGAAGTAGCTGAAAACTGTGTCTGTGTGGAGCAGAAGTAAACAGAATGAAGAGGTTTGGGCATGGAGGAGGCCCTCATTCTTCAGGCATGACAAGCTTGTAACACCTTGACCTCAGGGAAGAACCACAGGGCCTAAAGTGCCAACCCTCAGCAGGCAAGTGTCATACTCCAAAACCATAGTGGTACTTACGAGGGTGAAGGAGCCAGGGTGTAGGCACTAGCAGTGGCTGTGCTTTCCCTCAGGATGTCTGCCAGGGCCACTCCAAGGACAGTTGTGTGAGTATGGTCCTTGGGTCTGGGAATTTTCATTTAAACAAAATGCAAGACGACTTTTTAAAAAAGTATTATTAATTAAACTGTGCACTCAATAATGGTGACATCAGTAAATTTTATGTTCTCTATATTTTACCATGATAATCAAATAAATTATCAAAATAGTACATGCCCATGGTAGGTAATTTAAAAATTAAGATAGATTTAAAGAAGAAGCAAAGTTATCTTATTTCCTGTGTTATTTAGCTTTTCATTGCTGTGCCCAAAATACCTGATATAAACAACTTAAAGGAGGAATGATTTCTTTTGGCTCATGGTTTCAGTCTGTAGTCAGTGCCATTGCTTTGGACTTGAGGCAAGGCAGAATATCATGGCAGAAGGGCCTGAGGGAGGAAAGCTGCTCCGCTCATGGCAGCCAGGAAGGAGAGAGAGAGAGATAGAGATAGAGAGGGAAGGGAAGGGAAGGGAAGGGAAGGGAAGGGAAGGGAAGGGAAGGGAAGGGAAAGGAAGGGAAGGGAAGGGAAAGGAAGGGAGGGAAGGGAAGGGAAGGGAAGGGAAGGGAAGGGGGAAGGGGAAGGCGAAGGGGAAGGGGAAGAGAAGAGAGAAGAGGGACAGAGACAAGGGCAGACCCTAGTGACTGACTTCCTCCAGTCATGCCCCAGCTCCTATGGTTTCCACCACTTCCCAGTAGTCCATTCAGATTATTAACCTATCAATCAATTGATGAGTTTACAGCCCTCATAATCCAATCATTTTCTAAAAGTCTCTGGATATTGCTGAGTTAGGGACTCTGCCTTCAACAGATGAGCTTTTGGGGCACATTCCAAATCCAAACCATAACATTTCCTTTCTTTTTGTATGTGCATGGATTTTTCCCTTAATTGAGATTATATTGTCTACAATGTAGGGTGGCTTTTTTGGTAGTTTAGCATTAGAATCTGAGAATATTTGTCATTACTTTGAAAATATTTTAATGGATTCAAAATAATTTTTATGGCTTCACAAATTATATTTAATTGTTTCAGTGGCTATTTAGGCACTTTCCAATATTTTTTTTCTGATAAGTTGACACTTCAGTTAACATCTTTCTTTTTTATTTTCTTTGTGGTTCTGGGGATTGAACCCAGGGGCATTCTGCCTCTGAGCTACACCTCCATCCCTATTTTATTCTTATTTTGAAACAGGGTCTTACTAGGTCGATGAGAGTCTCACTACTTGCTGAGGTCATCCTCAAACCTGGGATTCTCCTGTCTCAGCCTCCCAAGTACTGGGATTACAAGTATGTGCCACGACACCCGGCTCACATCTTTTTCTTTCTTTCTCTCTCTCTTTCTTTCTTTCTTTCTTTCGTTTACTTATTTTCATTTTGGTACTGGGGATTGAACCTAGGGGCATTCTACCTCCAAGCTACATTCCCATTCCTTTTTATTTTTTATTTTAAAACAGGGTCTTGCTAACTTGCTGAAGCTGGCTATGAACCTGCAATCTTCATCGCAGTACTGGGATTATAGTCATGTGCTTTTGTGCCTGTCTAGACATCTTTAAGCATAAGTTGAGATTGAAGAGATGTTCTGTTTCTTCTCCTCGTCTTTCATCCTGCTCAGATCCTACTTCCTTAAATACTTGACTCAGGCTTGGCCTCTCCTAGGAAATTTTTCCTGAGCACTTTATCCTGTAAGATTCCCTTTCTTCTCTGATTCCAATTTCACTCATTCATTCAACAAATATCATTTGGAGACATATCAAGTATGTGTATGTAAATACATATGCTTATAAAATATTCTTGTTCTAATGTGATTGTTTTGTATAATAATTATGGCTAAGTCTAACAATTCCTTACTCTGTGTTGACATTGTTAAAAGAACTTTATATGAATTAATACATTTATCTTTACAGTACAATCTGTACTTTACCTATGGGAAAATTGAAGCATGTACCAGCCACTGTGGCTCTAGAGTCCATTAATTGCATTAAGAATTATATGCAGTGCCTCAGCTGGAATGTTCCAGTAGCCAAAGCAAATGCAGTCATATGTTGCATAGTAACATTTTGGTCAATGATGGACCACATGTACAATGGCAGTCCCATAAGATTATAATGGAGCTGAAAAATTCCCATCTCCTAGTGAAGTCACAGCCATTGTAACATTGTAGCTCAACACGTTACTACCTTGTCTGAAGAGTTGGTGATACAGTTCCAGTCATATAAAAGTATAGTAGATACAATTGTGCACAGTATGTAATACTTGATAATGATACATGACTATGTTACTTGTTTATATACTTACTACACTACACTGTTCACCTGCAGCATAGAGTGTACTCCTACATATTAAAAAAAGTTTACTGTAAAATAGTCTGAGGCCGTAGCCTCAAACATCTTGTGTTTACTGTGTCTCTTGATTATATCAAGAGGCCACTTACTGCCACAGGTTCCCAAACTTATTTGGCTTACTGACTGCTTTTCAGAAAAAAAATTACTCAGTGCCCCCTGTCCTGAAATCTACCTTCTTGAAGCAAATAAACAGAAAGATGCAGTGACAAATTTGCATTCTTTCACATATTTATTTTTTGTTTCAGCACTCCGTGGTGGGGGAGTGGTATCACCCACTTTGGGAACCTCTGAACAATCCAGGTGTGTAAGTACTCTATAATGTTCACACAGTGACAAAATCACCTAATGATGCATTTCTCAGACCATATTCCCAAGATTAAGCCACACACGACTGAATACTTCCTGTTCATTGTTCTCTTCATTCATCTTCATTGAGTTCAAATGTTATAATTATAATACTGTTCCTCTTTTTAGTACCTATTTGATGCCTGGCACTGGACATGATACTATTATTGCTGATTCTTACCATGATCTTTCAAGGAATATTTGTTTCATGGGTCCAGAGAGATGGAGGGTTTGTCTCTAAGCTGCCTGGCTAGTAAAAATCAAGGCAGGATTCAAACTCCATTTTGCTTGCTCCAAAGCCTGCTAATGTGCCACTGCAACACAGATTAGCTACTGTCTTATTATTTAGGGAAGGAGCTGTGTCATCAACCTGGTGGAGAGATACACTGCAGAGACTTGGCCTTTTAGAGTTTTTTTTTAAATATATACTTTTATGGGGTACAATATAATTATACATCATAGCAAAATTCAAAGTGATGCAAACATACATGCACATACCACTTCCTTCTATAGTTTTAGTAAAGACATTCAAGGGCATCAGAGAGGGAACTATCATCTAAGAGGAGTATGTGTGTTTCCTGGTCATGGATGAAACCAGGAAGGACACCCGCTTCCTCACCTCTGTGCTCCTGAGCCAAAATTTGGGAAATGGCTAAGTGAGGAGAAAAGGTTCTGATTTGATTCAATTCACATGTCTAAATCTGATAAATAAAATTTTATTCTGATTTGTAGGTTTATTAATGTAAAATAAAGTGTGTTTCTCTCAAACATCTAATGTGTGCTTCTTTGGAAGGGCATGAAAACCAAATTCTATTCGGTTATGCATTGGATTAATGAAAATAAAAAAAGTATGGTATCAAGAAATTCTACATGTGTCTATGACTTTAGAGAAGGAAGAGATCATTGTGGATTCCAGGCTTCCTGGGGGAGGTTGGGGTTAGAGCACAGGTTGTATTCATGAGAGCTGAGTGAGATGAAGGAGAAATAGATGACTGAAAAGGTATAAGCAAATCCTAGAGGCAGAGACAGAGGGGAGATAACAAAGCCACCTCAAGTCACTTTGCCTCCGAGGAAAGACTGATGATCATGGTGTTTAAAGAGTGGCTTGGAGCCAGGTGTTATGGCACACACTGTAATCCCAGTACTTGGGAGGCTGAGACAGGAGGATCACAAGTTCAAGGTCACCCTCAGCAACTTAGTCAGACCTTGTTTCAAAATAAAAAATAAAAAGAACTAGGGGTGTAGCTCAGAGGTAGAATGCCCCTGGGTTCAATCCCCAGTAACATGCGTGCACACACACACACACACACACACACACACACACACACAGTGGCTTGCTCTAGCAGTTACAAATCTTTGACCAATTATTCAAACTCCTTAAGTCCTTGTTATTTCATTTCCAAATGTAGTTAATGACACACATCTCATGGGATCTTTGAGGATTAAATCTCATAGTTCAGTTCTTGGTTCAGTAACTTGAGGAAGTCATTTTTATCTTCCAGATAGTTCTGGGATACCCAGATCCTGATCTTAGCCATGCTCTATTTCTCTTTAGTAACCAATAGCTGAAAATTACGATCTCTTCAAGCACATGAAATTTGTGAAGCAGTAAAACTGCCTCACCCTCTTGTGCCAAAAGCAATAGGGTGAGGGAAATGTGCCATCCTGGTGCAACTTCCTGTGACGCTATCTCAGACTAGTGATTTCTTCTTCTCCCCAGAAACAGTGAAAACATCCCACCAGGCTTCTGCTCTTTCTTCAGTCTCCATTTATCACTTTATATGCTTTTCTCAGAATTTTGAAGAGAGGCTGAAACCCTATTTAAATGATCCCTGAGCACTATGAAAAGTCAGAAAATAGTAAGCAGGTTTCAGTTCCTCTCATTATGAACATTTCACAGCAGTTTCTGCCTTTTCTCAAGACTTTGGTTCTCTATTTTCTGGGCTACTCTCTGGCCCCTTATTACCATTTACAACAGAGTCAGAAGATGTGGGCTTTTGTCCAAACTCTACCACTTATTAGGTAGGTGATTTTTGGCAGGCTATTATAGTTTCTAGACCTCAGTTGAATTATCTGTAAAATAGGGATCAACAGAAGTATAGGAAAGTGCCGAAAAAAATGATAGAGGACAAGAAGGTGCCCTGTATCCCTTTCTCTTTAACCAACTATGGGATGAGTCCCAGATTCTATAATAAAATATTCCCTCAGTAGTTCTCTCTGAATGTGGATTTATGACCTTTGCATCTATTCTGGGCAAGGGAATGAGTTTCTTAGTATTTATCTTTCCTGGGAATTTGAAGAAGGCCTCACAGAGGAACTGGCCAAAGGGATGTGTCACACACACACACACCTTCCTCTTTAGTGGGCCTAACACAGAGTCCTTCCCTTCTGGGTGGAGTTATTCTGAGGCCTTCAGGTCACAGCTTTGTGGTACTCTGAGCTTGTGAGGTTGGAGAAGTACAGGCTATTATCATTAGAGACTGCCTGCTTTGCTAACTGAACTGGACAGTTGAGTGTTCTACAACATCACCAAGTAAGGCTATAATGGATAATGATGTGCTGTGTGGGGGCTATTTCCTGCACCAAACCTTTGTAGTGCTCCCTGAATGCATGTCTGATTATCTACATGCATACCTTAGCAGAGCTGGTTATAGTCAATTCAAATCTCAAACCCTCCACCAGCTCCTGCCAAGAGGGATACTGTGGCTATACCCTCAGATTTCTAATAGGAAGTTGTCAAAGCTTTTACACCAAGAAGGGCTGGAAAATTGTCATTTTCTAGGGAACATCTGAACTTTATAAAATACCTCAGTGATGGGGAAATGTGGCTTTTTCTAAAGATTATTGCTCAGTTATTTGTGGTCAATTAACTATTGGCAATGATAATGAGATTTTGACTGAGGCTGCAGCCATGCATCCTCTGTGTAAAGCTCATGACAAAAGGTCCCTCGCTCAGGGCAGTACCAGGAGACAAGGATCTCCTTGCCATGGAGAATTGCTGTGCTCAAACATTGTTAGTGTCTCCTGACCATGTGGAGGAACTTTTCTGGGAGAAGCTAGGAAGAGCCCATGAGGTAGCCTGGTTGACTTGTCAGTGAACCCTGCAGATCAACACTGCAAGGAGAAATTTTGACCCCAGAACCACTGAATCTTGGGGGGGAAGGGAATGAGAAAACAACTTCTGCTGGTAGTCAGATTGGGAAACAACTTATTTGCTCCACTGGCCTCATTTCATAAAGCAGTCCATTGAGAACCACAAAGGGGAAATGCTGTGGCCGAGGTCTGTAGGCAGGGTCATGACAGCTGTAGAATGCAGCTTTGCTTTCTCCTAGACTAGTGTATGGGGTGTTGTGTGGCCTCTCATAAAATATCAGGTCCCTTTGGGGAGTGATGTGTAAAATACATGTAGATTAAAAAGTAAACAAGGAAAAAACACAAACAAACAATAGCGCAATCCTTTGAATTGAATGTGCCTTGGCTGAGATTCTAGCTTCACTACTTACTGTGCAAGCCTCAGTAAGTTACTTATCTCTTAGTTGCCTTGGCTATAACATATGAATAATAAATCTGATGGTATTTACTTACTAGGGGTGCTATGAGGGTTAAATGATACTAAGTTTGAAAAGTGTTTAGTGTGGTGCCTGGTGTGTGGCAAATGCTCCAGGAATGTTAGTTATTAGTCTTTGAGAACTTACTATGTGCCAGACACTATACTAAATGCTTTATGGACCATTCTCGGAAGCAGACATTATTAATTAAACCTTCCTGCTGAGGGGATGAGGAAGGATTGACTGGGCTTGTATCTTCTGTTGCATTGGGTGGTGTAATTAGGCATTCTGTGATCTCTGTCCACACGGGTGATGTGTGGAAATATGCTTTGATGAAAATATCCTACCAGAGGCAATGATTGCGACCTTTTTGTAAACCTGACTAAAGCTCCTTGAAGGTGGGGCCTGTCCTTTGTTCAGCTTATTGTCCCTTGACCTAGTCTACACCTTCTCTTGGTCTATTGAGCTCAATAAATGCTAATCAACTGGAATTAAATATCACTTTATTAAGAAACGATTTTATTCAGACACACTCATTCTAAATGTCTTTATTCTGAGTGCCTTATCTTGGTGTTCTAGTCCTTTCACAATAAGGTCATGTGTATAGTAAATGATTTATTGCAAGATTACTTATAATCGTTGAAAGATTGAAAACAACCTTAATGTCCAGCTGTAGGGGAATGGTTGAATAATTTATGATGCACTCCTATATTTTGAATAGCTATCACTTATGCTGTGCTTACTGTTCCAGGTATTGCTTTAAGCACTGTTCTTGTAATTAACTAACTTAATCTTTAGACAACTTTATGAGGTGGGTACCACTGCCCTCATTTTATGGGAAAGACACAGAATCAAAGAGGTTAAGTAATTTCTCCAAAGTCACACAGCTAGTAGGTAGTAGAGTCAGCATTCAAATCCAGGCAGCCTGACTGGCAAGTCAGTACACTCAGCCACTAAACTAAACCATTTTTCCTGTAGCCAAATACCAGTGCAATAAACCATTAATGATTTGCCCAAGAACATTTGCTTTGCATCTAATGAGGGCTAAAGTGAATAAATAAATTTATTACTAAATACATGCAGGAAATGCTTATAATGTACTTTAAATGGGGGGGGGGAGCAGGACATCACTGTATATACACTGTAATCTTAACTATGCAAAGTTGAGGAAAAATACACAGGAAAGAACTGGAAGAAAATAGTCCAAAAGGTTAGTTCTGCCTGGTGGCTGGTGGACTGAGGATGTTTTCTCTTTAGTTTTTATACTTGTCTGACTTTCCTAAATTTTCAATGTTACCTAGAAAATCAGGGGGAAAAGACTATTAAAATTTATTTTTAAAATATGACACTGATCATGGTGGTGAGGTGCTGATCTGGGGTTCCTTCCCTTTATCCATATCCTTCTAGGGCCCTCAAGCCCACAGGGGATCCCTCATTTATGACCCAGGGAGTACTACATCCGCAGTGCTGACCAGGCTGAAACGGGTGGAGCTGGGCTCAGAGCAGCTGCACCTGGAGGGTGCAGAGGCATGGCAGTGGGTTGCAGTGAGGAAGGATCAAGGTGAAAAGAAGAATTCCATGTCAGAACTCTGCACCACAAAGTTGGCCTCAACATCTGTCTGGTGGAGAGTGGAGACTGACTGGGCCAAGCAGCCTGGGCAGTTCACAGGCCAGACCCCTGTGTCTTCTGGAGATACTGTCAGATCCTTTGGCATCAAGAGAAATGGGAAGGTTGCTGTCCACTGCATAATCTGTGGTCCCAGGCAGAAGAAATTTTGAGAAAGGTGCAGAAGTATGAGTTTAAAAACAAAACCAATGAACCCCACCAAACTTCTCAGAGATAGGAAACTTTGGTTTGGGGGTGTAGGAACACACCGATCTGGGGATCGAATATGACACAAGCATTGGTTTCTATGGCCTGGACTTTTACATGGTGCCTGGTAGGCCAGGTTTCAGCATTGCAGACAAGAGCTTAGGGTAGGCTGCACTAGGGCCAAACACAGAATCAGCAAAAAGGAGGCCACACATTGACTCCAGCAGAAATATGATGGGATCATCCTTCCTGGCAAATAAATTCCTATTTCTACCCAAAAGATCACTATTAAGTTTTCAGTGAAACATAAAAATAAATAAAAACATGAGACTTGACAAATCACCAAAAGTCATTAAATCCTATCAACCCCCAAACATTTGTTAATTGCAAATAAGTTTTACTGACCCACACACTCTGTTGCAGAAAGCCTTGACCATCACTTTGGGTTCTTCTGATTGGTCATCTTCAGAGCGCAAGTCTGCAAGAGGCTACTTCCACTTTGGTTCTGGTAGAAGTCCCCTGAAGGAAGCAGATTTACTGGATCTTTTTGAGAGAATTTATTATAAGCATCTCTGCTCTCTCCAAGTCCCGGAATGTCTATATTTCCTACTGTTGCTGATGCTTTTGGGCTCCTGGGCATAGCTTATGGGTCCTGCACCAGGGCAGCAGGGCAGCAGTTCTGGAAGCTGCAGCTTGTGAGGTGTCTGATGGTTTGCTGGACTTGTCCAGCCTTTGGCCGCCCAGGGCCAGGTGTAGTATGAAGCAAGAGGCCTTGGTGCCAAGGCCCAGCTCGGTACTTACTAGTGGACTTGAAGCAATTCACTTTCTCCTGAACCTGTTTCTGATCTGTCAGTGAGGATAATGAGGAGCCATACCTAACTCACAGGTGACTGAGTCTGCAAAGGGCTCACAAGAGATGATGTATGTGCAAGTCCTTTGTAAATGTGAGGATCCATATTCATGTGAATTCTCCTCATCTTTTTTGCAACTTCCCACTTTCTTTCTCACACCTTTTGGAGACACTAAGAGAAGCTATTTTTTTTCTACAAAAGTAAAATTAAAGAAGATATACAGAACAGAAGGACCTGGCAGAGGGGGAAGATGAAGGATTCTTGGAAGGGAATTGTGGGAATGTGGGAGGCTGCCTCCAGGCTGCCTAAGGAGAACTTTAGAGAAAAGGATGTAGTCAGCAGATATCTAGAAGTCTTGACTCACGATGTTTCATGTGACACTTTTTGCCTCTTTCAGAAAACTTGAGCAAAGACCTCTTTTATATTTTAATGTTTTGAAGTCAGATTTGTAGTCCCCCCTCCCCCATGCATGAATCTCATGCCAAGATTGGCCTTAGGACAAGAACAGGGACAGTAGCTCAGGATGGCTTAGGTGCACTAAGATTCTATGAGTAATACCCTTCCCCAGGAGGAGGATTAGATGAGCGCATTCACAGAGGCTGCCTTGCACACAGATGTTTGGTACTCAGCATTTATTATTACGAACCAAGAGAATTTGGCTGAAACATTTTGGTGGTGGAGACTCCATTTTTCTTCATTTCTCACCAAGGACCTAAGATGGAGTTGGACCCTGGAGCTGATTGGGTGAAGTGTAGTGCATTGCCCACATGATATGTCTATTCTCTGGCCTATCCTGATTGTGCCATGCCTGTACTCTGCTCTGAGATTCTGGAGCCAGAAGGTCACTACTTGCTGTACTAGAAGTTATGGGGCCAGCCATTTCCCCTGTCTTGTGGCTGGAGTCCTCCAAGAGACCTATTTGTGTTTCCAGCCTCCTCTCTCTAGTGTTCTTCTCTGCCCCGACTCAAGGCTCCATTGGCCCATCAGTACAGGCCAGCTTCACAATGATCAAAAGGAGTTGTCCCTGGGTACTAAATAGAGATGCGGTTATTCTATTCCTATTTTCTCACTTCGCTCTACAGACTTGGTTGTGTGTATGTAGCTTCATCCTTATGGCTGGCAGCACTGAGGGCCAAGGTTGGAGGGGCGGACAGACCACAGTTCCTTTAGCCCCCTGAGCCTAGCCTCACATCAGACAGTATGTGTACAGAGAACTGTGAGGTTTATTTAAAGGTCTCCGTGAGCATCTGTAGTGGGGTTCAGAAGAAGGATTTGGGAGGAAATTTCAACTGCCTACTGCTTCCTTTTGCCCCCACAAGACTTTGTGCTAATACCACCTGCAACTCAGGAGGGTCTTGCACATGTTGTTTTCCAAGTGGATTGTTGTAACTGAACATTATAAGGTCAGGCCTCATTTATATTAGTCAGTAAGCTGCCCAAAGCTATGAGCAAGAAAGGCATGACCTAAAATGTTATGTGTGGGCCAAGGCGGGGGTGGAGTGATGGGGATATCTTAATCTGTTCAGGCTGCTACAACAAAAATACCATAAATTGGGGGGCTTAGAAACAAAAAAAATTATTTCTCATAGTTCTGGAGGCTGGTAAGTCCAAGATCAAGGTGACAATAGAGTTGACACCTGCCAGGGGCTTGCTTTCTGGTCTACAGCTGGTACCTTTTAGCTGTATCCTAATGTGATGGACTAGCCAGCTAACTCTCTGAGGTCTCTTTCATAAGGGCACAGTTCCATTCATTAGTTCTCTGCCCTGATAACCTACTCACCTCTTCAGAGGTCCCAGCTCTTAACACTGTCACCTGGGGGGTTCAGATTTCAACATATGAATTTTTGAGGGACACATTCAGATGGTGGGGATGGAGGCTGCAGAACTGAGATAGTGACCAGAGAAAAAGCAGGTATGTGTCCCTCTAAGGAAGACAACCAATCAAAGCAGGCACCCTAGAGACAGTGGGTGGAAAGGCCTCATAAACGGACCAGGGATAACAAGACAGTCCCCCAACTAATGGCCCAGCCTCCTGCTTCTCACTTGTAGCTCAGAAGGCTCCAACTGATGAGAGGGAATGCTTGGTGGAAGATGTTTTGTAGGGACTCCTGCCCTGGAATTTTGCCAGCAGAACCCCTACTTGCCCGCTATTCTGCCTCAGAGCCCCAAAACTTCTTAGGCCTGTCCTAGCATCTGTGGTTGTCTCAGTCTTGCAAGTCAATAGTCCAGAGTGAGCCCTTTCCTTTGTTTTCTCCATAATTTGGTTGGATTTCTAGAAAATAGAACCAAGGACTGGGAACTCTAAAATCTTTAAAAGAGTCTCTCTCCTGTTTTTTGTTCCTATGTAGAGTTGACACAAATAAGATGTTGAAGGAAATGATTAAAGTTTTCAATGAATGTGGGAGATGGGTCAAATTCTGGCTTCTTTACTGCCTGAGTGAACTTAATTTCTCCATCCATCATATGGGACTAAGACCACTACTTATGATGAGGACAGATAATATAATAAGCAGAGTGCCTTTGCTCCCTGAATGGTGGCAATTATTTAGCTGTCCCTTCTTCATTCCCTCTGCCATTATTACAGTCCAGGCTGTTGTATCTCCACTGATGTCAGTTTCCAAGCCCGTTTCCTGACTTGCATTCTTTGCTCCTGCCATCCATTTTCACTATGGTACCAGAGGAGCCAGTGCAAAACACAAAGATGCAGTGTATGTATGGTACTGCACAAAATATTTTAATAGTCTCCCTCAATTTTTAATGTAGCATCTTCTTAGAAATAGACTTCTGAGTTTGTGTGATCCCATTCTTTCACTCGCACTGTTAAGAGCACCGTCTATATGCCAGGCACTTACATGCTTTTACATAGATCATTTCCTATAATCTGGAAAACAATGCTATCCTCCGAATCTCCATTTTATAGAAGATGGAAGGGCTGTCCAAAGAGACTGGAACTCACCCAAGAAAGCACAGTTTGTTGATCATGGATTTGAATTCTGTTAGCACTCTTTCCAGTTGGAGCTGGTTATACTGAGCAATCCTGCCTCCAGAGCAGTAGGGAAGGGTCAGCAGTGCCCAGGCCAGGAGCAGAGGGAGGAGGAAGCAGTGTTTGGAGGAAGGGTGTATGGGATGAAGATGCAACCTCCCCTTTCCCAGGTTGTTGGTGGGGAGTGGCTACTGGGCCTTGGAAAGAGAACTCTGGACCCAGGCTTTGAACACTGAACCTCAGCTTCCCAGAGGACTCGACTTTTCCCACCTTCCTCCCCTCTTCTCTCCCAGCACATAGCTGGGTGCATAGCCTGCACTCCGTAGACCTTCGGGGTACGATTATTGCTTCTGGCAGTAATCATTCCCTTTCTGGGTTATAGGTGTCTGGAGTGGTGGTGTAAAGGCCACTTTTAGCCCTCCTGTAGGGCTGTTTTTTGTTTTGGGGGAAGAGGCCATTGGGCAATCAGGAATAGTCAACAAATGGTTTCCTCTGCTTTCCTCAGCAGCCCCACCCTATCCCCAGTGGAAGGAAGGAACCTGCCCTCTTCACCACCCTGCCTGAGGCCTCCTCTGCCTGCCAACCTGTGGACAGCTTGGGGTTGAAGTTTCTGTGTACAGGGGTTCCAGGATACCCTTTTCCCTAGTACACATAGTGCCTGATGTTAGGTGCTTCTTTTTTTGTTTTATTTATTTATTTATTTATTTATTTATTTATTTATTTATTTTGCAGTACTGGGGATTGAACCCAGGGGCATACTACCTCCGAGCTATACCCCCAGCCCTATTTTTTATTCTTTATTTTGAAACAGGATCTCACTAAGTTGCGGAGGGCCTCACTAAGTAGCTGAGGCTGGCTGTGATCCTGAGATCCTCCTGTCTCAGCCTCCCAAGTACTGGGATCACAGGCATGCGCCACTACGCCCTGTTTAGGTGCTTCTTATCAAACCCTCTGAAAGTGATTTTGTTCTTTCGTATTTTACATAAGAATGCGAGTTTTCAAGGGGTTAGATGATTTGCTCAGGGGTCAGTCGATAGCAAAGCCAGGATGTACAGTACCCCCTAATTAGCACGAAAAGCCAGGCAGTACTGAATTCAACTGTCCTGTATGAGCGGGGTGGGGTAGGGGGTGGGGACAGCATTTGGGGGTCCTTGCCTGCTGCACCGCCCCTCTCTCTCAGCCCGCCCCCCTCGGGGGAAGGCAGGGTCCCAACATCACGCAGAACACTAACCAGGCACCCCCAACCCGGCGCCAGCTCGACAGCGACCTCCGGAGGGCCAAAGTGGTTTGGGACGCCGTGTGGCCCAGGGACCTGCCTCGTCTTCGCGACTCTATTTGCTTAACGGAGACGGCTCGCTTCCTCCCCGCCCCTCCGCTGCGCACTTCTTCCCTCCTGCCGTCCTCTCCACCCCACATCCCCGGTCCCTCGCTCCTCCGCAGCGGACCCCACCTCCGAGGACTCCCTCTGGAGCTCCAGTCGCGGGCTCCCCGGCCCCGGCCGAGGTCGGAGTCCCGAGGCACCTGGGGGAGGGGAGTCCTGGGCCGGGCCGGGGTGGGGAAGAGCCGGTGGGGCACTGCGCGGCGCTAACAAAGGGATGAGGCTGCCGGCCGACGTCGGCGCTGAGCGGGCGGAGCAGCTGCAGCCTTGGCGGCCGAGAGCGCCGCGAGTGAGTCGGGGGTGCGGTGGGCGGCGGCGCGGCCGGGGCCCCGGGGAGTTGTGATGCACAGCGGCGCGCCTAGGGCGCCGGGAATCTGTCTCCGGCGCCGCCTCAGCTGCCTTCGCCACGGATCCCGCCGCCTTTTCGCTGGGGGTGTCTGTGCATTTGTCCAGGCCGAGGGGCCGCCCGGGCTTCTCCCGGGCTCCGCGACCCTGCGGACTCACCACAAACCCACGTGCGCGCGGCCCTCAGGAGCCCCGCTTGCCCCACCGCACCATCTGTATTGTGTGAGGGGGCGTCTTGCAGAGTCCGGGCTCTTGCAGACCTTGCCTACTGGGTTTACAGGTCAGGAAACTGAGGCCCGTGGCGGGAGAGCGAAGCACAGGCACCACAACAAACGCACGTGCGTCCTGCCCAGGGATCCCGAGCACCGCAAGCCCCGGTGAGTCGCCCTGAGGGGCAGCGCTATTGTCTTCGCTGCGCGGGAGGAAGCGGCGCTGGGGGCGCCTCTTGGTGGAGGAGGGCGAGAGACAGTTAAAAGGCACCATATGGGCATCAGACTAAACGGTCAGGTTTAAAAAGGGAAAGACGAAACAAGAAAGCAGCTACAAAAAGATTACCCCAGGTCTAGAGTCTGCCCCCCGCCGTGGCGCATTCCCTGGGGTGAAGTGGAAAACCCCTCACCTCCACCTCAGGGAGGTTTCCTAGGGATATGGGTTGAATTAAGGGTCTGTGGTTCCGTTTCCAAAAAGGACCTTGCCCGGCGCACCATTGTCCCCGCGCCCTGGCGACCGCCTCAGCTGGGAAATCGGGAGCGCCTCTCCAGCCCGCCGAGAGAAGTCCGATTTCTACACCGGCCAGGAAGGTCTTGGGTTTCGCCCAGACACCCGGGTATCACTGGCTTCTTTTGACTTACGCGTTTTCACAGCAACGCCAGCCAAGGCCTCTTGTTTTAGGTGGGGACGTACTATTTTCAGTCCTATGCGAGATTATTTCAAGAAAATTCCGAGGTCTGGAAAGAGAGGCCTCTTGTTTTGCTTTTCTTTGCTCACGTATGCTCAGCCCAGCATTGCAGATTTTACTTAATCAGATGTGGGCTGTCAGCCGTGAGATGGTCTGGGGAATGCATTGGCCTCTTGGGCGAATCTGACCGCGCGGGAGCTGGGCGGCAAGGTCTGTGAGTGCTCGGTGTGCTTGGTAATCGAAGCACCACCTCCAGGCTCTGCGCTTGCTGGGCATTCCAGCTGTGGCTTCACCTTGACTAGTACCACTGGAGACTAACCTGTCCCTCGGGGGAGCTGGAGCCCCTCCTGTCCTATACTGCAGTTACTGACAGGGCATAGAGAGCATCTAAGAAGCTTTTAAAAATATTTTACAGGTGGGAAGCTGAGGTCTGAGAGTTCAGGCACTTGTCCAAGTTTAAACCAGGTGAATGGGCAACAGAGACTGAACGTGAGTGTGGGTCTCCTGGGCTCCCGTGTTGCACGCCCTGCTGGCAGCTCAAGGCAGAACCAGGATTCTGTGGTTGCCTTAAAAGGCAGTGGCCTTAGGCAGAATAGACTTAACAAAGAAAGTAATTCAAATTGAAAGCTGCACCCTTCCATTATCCCTTTCAAGAATTCTTTATTCTGTTCAGAAAAGATAGATTTAGTAATTCCTCACTCTCCTAGTCTTTCATAAGCCCAGTTATTTTTCTCTCGTGGCTACCCCCTTCCCCTCAAGTTGGAATAGGGCCAGCTATGGAGACTTAGATGTTTTACTTCTCATCCTGGTGCCAGGAGGCCTTTGTTTGGGCAAAAGCATGGGCTGTTGACATCAGCTCCACTGGGAGGAAAGTGTCTCTTAGCGGGCTTCTCCTTAGCCCCTCAGGGGAGAACAAAGTATTGTTTTCATTGATTTTATTTAATTTATTTTCTTATGAGTTCCACGGAAGTAGCTGCTTATTTTTGCATTTGGCGGAGGAGAGTTGGAAAACCAAACAAACAAACAAAACCTGCAGAGGCTGGGTTTCCCCAAAGCAGGAGCGGTTTGTGGTTTCCCCTTTCCCTGTTATCTGCTAGCTACACTTGTTTCTTTCCTTAGAGCTTGTTTCCAGAGAGTTTCACTTTCACAGTAATTCCACTTGCTGCTGGAGTAAATTTTTTGCAACAGGATGTTAGCCCTGCAAAGAACTTGAGAAGTCACTTTGGGTGGACTGTGGATCCTTTTTATTTTCCAAAGAGAAGTGCCTTGCCCAAAGATGCACAACAATGCACAGGTCTACTTTTAGTACTTCTTTGTGCGCAAAAGGGAAACTGTTGCATCAAACAAGTTGTTGGTACCCCAGAGTAAAGTCAAAGTTATGATGGTTGTTATAACAACACCCTTGAAGTGGGAGAGTGAACTCCTTAAGGATTTAAGTGGGTTTGGTTGTTAAACAAAGGCATGGATCCCGGTGGTAGATATGGTAAGGATTATTCCAGTTATTGTTGGGGATCAATTCTCTTTAGTGCTTAATTTGCTCTTGTACTATTCCTGTCTTAAGCTTCCCCAGTCAGAGTGCTGCTTTGCATGTAATTATAAAGCAAAGGGCCATAAGAAATCAGAAGAGACTCCACATAGCTGTTCATGCTCCTTAACCTCTTGGGCTTCAGTTTTTTTGTCCAGTGACAACCCCACCTGCCCCAGGCTCTACATGGATTGTTCTTGTGAAATGTAACATGCTCAGGCCTTAGAGTCATAGACAAGGGTTTGGGTCATCTTTCCTCCCTCTTGTCTTACTTTCTTTCTTTTCTTTTTTCTGTATTGGGGATGGAACCCGGGGCATTCTACCTCTGAGCTACAGGGCTCAGCCCTATTTTTTATTCTTTATTTTGAAACAGGGTCTTACTAAGTTGCACAGGGCCTCACTAAGTAGCTGAGGCTGGCTGTGAACCTGGATCCTCTGGTCTCAGCCTCTCAAGTACTGGAATTTCAAGCATGCACCACCACGCCCGGCTATTTTCTTATTTTTATTTTTGTGGTGCTGCGGATCGAATCCAGGAACATTCTACCAGTGACCCCTTTTGTTTATTTTGAAACTGGGTCTTGCTAATTTATTACATGCTGGCCTCCAACCTGCGATCCTCTTGTGTCAGCCTTTCAAGTACTAAGATTGTGTTACTTTAGAACCAACAGTCTGCCTGCCAATGTAAAACGTGGGGGAATAACATGTATGGATCTCCTGGAGTTGCATGAAAGATACATATGTTCAGACCTCTTGGCAGGCTCCAGTGTTCACCAGTTTTTAAAATGGTGGAGAATGATGGTGGTCAAACAACTCCATCGAATGAGCCCCTGAGCTTGGATTAGGAGACCCCATCTGGATGCAGAGTTGTGTGTGCCTGACAAACTGTAAAGGGGGAGGGTTGGGTAGTTATGAAATCTGTGTGATTCTAAAGTAAATAGACAAAATAAAAAACAGCTCAAAACCCAAAACTAGAATGCAATCTAGTACAAGCCCAAGTCATTCCATTGGTTCATTCCCTATTTACTGACAAATAGGCAGTGCAGATGGAGAGGGTCTTGTGCTCAGCCGGGGGTGTGACAGACAGGTAGACCTAGTCTTTGCTGGGAGGGATTTATGGTTTTTCAGGAAGCCTCAGCACAGCTCTACTATTTGGATCTCTCTGAGAAATTGCCATCAAAAGCCCACAGAAGAATCTAATTCATCTCAATATCGACCTCTGGGGTTTCCCTTCTTTTTATGGGTAAAGTTGAGAACTGGTGGTAAATGAAAGTGTGGAAGAGGGAGGGCTTCAAAGAGAATGTGGTGCTTACTAAAGGTTAGGATGTGGTTGCATTAAAAAATGTCAGAAACGGCCAGGCGTGGTGGCGCACGCTTGTAATCCCAGTACTTGGGAGGCTGAGACCGGAGGATACCGGGTTTGTGGCCAGCCTCAGCTACTTAGTGAGGCCCTCTGCAACTTCGTGAGACCCGGTTTCAAAATAAAGTATAAAAAATAGGGCCGGGCGTGTAGCTCGGAGGTAGAACGCCCCTGGGTTCCACCTCTGGTACCGCAAAAAAAAAAAAAAAAAAAAAGTCAGAAATAATTCATTCATGAAATGCACACTAATCCTGCAAATTTTTTTTTCTTTTGCTGTTCTGGGGATTGAAAGTAGGGGCATTCTACCTCTGAGCTACACCCCCAGCCCTATTTTTTATTCTTTAATTTGACACAGGTGCTCACTAAGTTGCAGAGGGCCTCACTAAGTAGCTGAGGTTAGCCGTGAGCCCGGATCCTCCGGTCTCAGCCTCCCAAGTACTGGGATTACAAGTGTACGCCACCATGCCGGGCTAATCCTGCAAATTTGAACAGTGTTGTTCAGACCTGGTGTCAGGGATTTGTTTGATAAGAGCTGAATGAGGGAAACGTGTATTTTTTCTTTCTTGTCTGCATGTATTCTTAAACTACATCATTGCACCATGATTTCTACAGATGTACTTTTTAATAGGCTCATCTGTGACAGTAACATATTAAGCAATGCAATTTCACCATATTAAAATACTGGGGTTGCCGGGCGTGGTGGCGCACGCTTGTAATCCCAGTACTTTGGGAGGTGGAGACCGGAGGATCCGGGTTCGCGGCCAGCCTCAGCGCGCATGCGCGTGCGATCAATCTCTCTCTCTCCTCTCTCCTCTCTCTCTCTCCCTCCCTCTCTCTCTCTCTCTCTCTCTCTCTACCTAGCGAGGCCCTCCGCAACTTCGTGAGACCCGGTTTCAAAAAAAATAAAGCATAGAAAAAATAGGGCGGGGGGCGTGGCGCGGAGGTAGAACGCCCCTGCGTTCAATCCCCGGTACCGCAAAAAAAAAAAAAAAAAAAAATACTGGGGTGATTTCCTAATTCATTACTAGTCAGGTTAGTCTTTGAAATCAGTGTGGCTATTTAAATTTTACTTATTTAAAAAATAAAACATGCCCATTGGAGACCATTTGGAAAGTACAAAAAAGTATTGAGAAACAGAAGATAATTCCACTATCCAAAGACAACCACTGTTAACACTGTGTGTGTGTGTGGGGGGGGTACTGGGGATTGAACTCAGCTATTCTACCTCTGAGCTACACCCCCAGCTCCATTTTTCATTTTTTGTTTTGAAACAGAGTCTCATAGGTTGCTGAGAGTCTCGCTAAGTTGCTGAGGCTGGTCTCAAATCTGTGATCCTCCTGTCTCATTCTCTCAAATACTGGGATTACAGGCTTGTGTCACTATGCCCAACTGGATTGCCCGCCTGCCCACCCACCCGTCCACCTGCCCTCCCTTCCTTTCCTCCTCCTCTTCCTCCTCCTCCTCCTCCTCCTCCTCCTCCTCCTTCTTCTTCTCTCTCTCTCTCTCTCTCTCTCTCTCTGGATTGTTTCTTCTACATGGGTGAGCATATACTGGATGTACAATTATGCCTTTCATGCTTAGTCTTCTCATATGTGCTTCATGGTTTCCATTTGCATTAAAGCTGCACCCTTTGACTTGTCATTCGTATCAGCTGCTCAGCATCCTCAAGGTCATGTCCTGTGGGATCTGATCATTTTAGTGCTCCTTTCAGTGAGGGCCTGTGAGGACTTGTCAGGGAAGGAGCCTTCATTGCCCTCTACCTTTTCTGCCCCTTGAGCAAGTCTTCAAACATCAGCCATAGTTTTTTTTTTTTTAGAAGTTTGAAAGCACTGGCAGTACAGTGGAGGGAGAAGAAAACTGTGTGTGATCTTGAGTTAGTTTTAGTCCTGCCATTGTGACCTCCATAAACATACTATAATGACTCAATTTCCAATTTCTGTGTTAAATAAGCAACTCCAGGGTCCTTTACTCATTATGTCGGTACCATCTCGTGGCGTACCTGAGAGGAAAAGAATGACGCAGATAGAGGAGAATGAAAGGGGCAGGCCAGGGGGCCTTACTCTTAGGCTAAGCCCCCGCTAAGGCCCCGCTGGACACTGGTCCACAGCTTTTATTGTCATTTTAAAGGGGAGAGGTTGAGGTTTGGATGCTGTTGCATACATGCAGAGTCTGGGAGGTAATGTTTAACTAGTAAACGTGTAGGGAGACCTAGGGGTAAAGTCTAATGGATAAACCGCAGAACAACTGTAGAGTCTTTGAGATAATGGTTAGCAATAAAACAGCTGAGGATGTGTGGAAGATCCTTGAGACAATGTTTGACAAGAGGGATATTTGACAACAGGGAGCTGGCTCCGGCAAGAAACACAGGAACGTTTACCTTGGAGGAACAGGCTGCTTTTAGCGAGTTTAGCAGTCTGGTCATAGCTTTCCATGACCCTTAGACCTTTTTAAGGCAAATGTTAACCTGTCTCTGGCAGTCGCATTCTCCACAATTACATATGCAAATGCCCACTCAAAACCGAAGACAATAAGAAAAGCTTAGTTTTTTTTTTTTGGCTGTTTTTAATGTGCTAGAATATTTTATTTAAAAAGATCTGGTTTTAAAAACAGCATATAGATCCCAAGATTATTTCATTTCTTCCATACCATCTTGGAGTTTACAGTTTGTGCCTCCATCAATGTGACAGTATGTACTTTTTAGTTTCAAAAGATTTCTGGGAGGATTTCTCTATTCCTGTAACTCATTTGTCACCTCTTGAATTATTTTTCCTGCCTACCAACATACTATCAATTTTGTGTCTTAGAATATGAGGATAAAGCTGGGTGCAGTGGCACATGCCTTTAATCCCAGTACTTGGGAGGTTTGAGGCCAGCCTCAGCAATTTAGTGAGACCATCAGCAACTTAGTGAGAGACCCTGTTTCAAAAAATAGCTAAATAAAAAGGGATGGAAGTGTAGCTCAGAGGCAGAATGCCCTTGGGTTTAATCCTCAGTACCAAAAAAAGACCCTGATTCAGAATTGTATAATAAAGATGTCAGCTCAACCTTTTATAAAATTTATGTTATTCAAGACTTAGAAAGTATAAATCAACCTATAACCCCAGCTACTTGGGAAGCTGAGGCAGGAGGATTACTTGAGTCCAGCAGTTCAAGGTCAGCCTGGGCAACATAATGAGACCCCCATCTCTAAATAAATAAATACATACATACATACATACATACATACATACATAAATGATTTAGAAAGTGTAGCCATACCTCTTGCTTCCAGCCTCCATGATGTGAGAGTGAAGCCTTGTTTTCTACCTCTCTCTGCTTCCTGCCACCATGCCCTGAGATCTGAGGTCATCAGCTCCAAAATCTCCAAGGAAAACTGAACAAATGAATCTTCCTTCCTCTAAGTTACGTGGTCAGGTCTTTGGATTGTAGCAGTGAGAATGCTGACCAGGACAGACCTTATGGGGCAATGAAGATGAAAGCTCCCTTTGTCTAGGCCTCATATATATGAACAATGTGCTCTATGGTACCTTAGAGAGCAGAGCATTTTGTTATAGCATCATGATGTGAGTGAAGGGCTACCATCCTTTTCATACCAGTCATTCTGAGTTGAAAGAAAAAGGAATTTGAGCTGGGCATGGTGGGGCACACCTGTAATCCCAGTACTTGGGAGGCCAAAATAGGAAGATCGCAGGTTTGAGTGCAACCTCAGCAATTTAGCAAGGCCTTCAGCAACTTAGGGAGGTCTGGTTTCAAAATAAAACATAAAGCAGAGCTGGTGTCAATCCCTAGTACCAAAAATGAATAAACAAATAAATTTGATCCCTCAAGTGTAGATATGATGAGATCTTTAAAAGGCAAAAATTATTATAGATTTTCAGACTTAAAGTGAAAAGGTCATTGAAGCATCCTACAAATTTTAATGTCTAAACAAGTAAATATCAGCCTCCACTGAAGCAAAAAACTTCTGGAGTCTTTATTCTTATTAAAGAGGAAAAGGCCTTGGAGGTCTAAAAGTAAGTCAGCCACAGTGGGCCGCGCCCAACCATGACCTGGCCATTTCTTACTGTGACCTCACCGGGAGCCACTGTGAGGGAGTCTCAGCACTGGCTATATAAGGCCCTAGCTGCAGCTGGATTTTTGTCCACAAGTACAGGGAGCTCTTGGTTGTTGACTTGTTGGACTCAAAGATAGCTCATTTGGGGGTTTGGTGACTTGGGATCTGATTTGTTGGTTTGGGCGTTTAGCTTTGTTGTTTTGTGCTGTATGTGTGTTACTGTTTGTGTTTGTTATTTTGTTTTATGTTTATTTGTTGTTGTTTTGTTTCTGTAGCTAGCATCATTAGTTGCTGTTGCACCTTTCAATGTACAGTGCTAGGAGAGAGTAGTGAGGTGAGGCCAGGCCTCTTGGCCAACTCTCCCTGTGAGGATGCCCTCAAGGGCCATTATAAGATCCTGTGGGACATTGGGCAGGGCACCTTTGCCCAGATCAAAATGGTTTGCCATATCCTTACCCGGACCGAGGTGGCCGTGAAGGCAGTGCCTAAGGACAGGTATACCCTCTCCTTTTTATATCCAAAATGGATATATTGAGCACAGTGGAGCACCCAAATGTGGACCAGCTATTTCAGATTGTAGACACCACGGACTGCGTCTGTCTGGGGATGGAGCACTTGTGCAGAGGGCACTGGCTCACTGGTCTGTGGGAGGAGGAGGCCTGACGGCTGTTCAAGCAGATCCCGTATCCGGTGCACTACTGCCACTAGGAGGGCATCACGCACAGGGACCTGAAGCCAGAGAGCATCCTGCAGGACCAGCGGGACCTGAAGCCAGAGAACATCCTGCGGGACCAGGAAGGCAATGTTAAAGACCATAGACTTCCGGCTGAGCTGTGAGGTCACAGGCAGGTGGAAAATGAAGGCATTCTGTGGCACTCTCCAATTTTGCTCCCTGGAGCTGTACCAGCCCCAAAGATCTTCCCTGGATTCCAAAAAGCTTCATTTTTAAAAAGCTCACAGTCCAAAGGAGGAGGCATGGGTGACAAGAGACAAGTACAGGGCAGTATGCAATGACACAGGAAAAGCAGCCTCCCAAGACCGGAACAGTGGGGAAAGCTTTCTGAATAAGGGCCACTATTGGATAGTCAAGACATTCCTCATGTTTTTCCCATCGTAATTGACATTGTGCTTGCAAATCTGTTTGTTTTTCAGATAATTTCCATAGGATAGAGTTCTAAAGTTGGAATTATTGGCTCACACTTTAAAGGGCATGATCATTTAAGAAACTATTTTAATAGATTTAGTCTAATTATACATCAAGTCTTAAAGTAGTATTATGTGTATTGTGGGAATTACAGAAATTAAGAACACATGCAATTCAGGATTTGGATTCTTGCTTACCATTTACCACCTGTGTAGGTGTGGATAAGTTATGTAAGTGTACTAAGCTTCAATTTCCTCCTCTGTAAAGTGGGACTAACAGACCTTGTCTCATTGGGCAGTTAGAAGGATTAGATGACATCTTAGATAAAAAAGGTCCTGTACAGTGCCAGGTAGATAGGAAGCACTCAGTGATAGCTATTACAGTTATAATTGGGTTTTTCACAAGCAGCAGATACATTTTGTCCTAATATTTTTTCTTGCATGACAGCAGGCCTTATATGACTTTTTGTGGTGAAGGAAGTAGAAAGTTAATAAAAATGGAACCTCTTACCAGGTGACAAATTGAGAGAGAAATGATCACTTGCATGATACACTTAAAAATCTTTTTATTATGCAAAATGCAAATACACAAAAGTGGAAAGGAGGGTGCAATAAACCCTATATTATACCACCTATTCAACTGTTACCAAAATTCATGGGTAACCTATAACCTTACCTGCAATTCCATGTTACTCTGAAGCATGCGCCAGGCATCTTTTTTTCTTTTTTTGCCGTACTGGGGATTGAACCCAGGGGCATACTACTGCTGAACTACACCCCCAGCCCTATTTTTTATTCTTTATTTGGAAACAGGGTCTCACTAAGTTGCGGACAGCTTCACTGAGTAGCTGAGTCTGGCTGCAAACCCGGATCCTCCGGTCTCAACCTCCCGAGTACAGGGATTACAAGTGTGTGCCACTCCGCCCGGCTTGTCCCAGGCATCTTATCAGCCTCACCATAAATATTGCACTGAATCCTATGGCACATATTTGAGCCATTGATTGTGCTGGCTTATAGCTTGTCTCTGCTCTTGCTGTTACAGGGTGTGTATGTGTGTGTGTGTGTGTGTGTGTATGTGGTGCCTAGTTGGGTGCCCACAGCCTCGAGTGTGTGGCCTTGGGCATAATGCATGCCACTCTGGGTATGCTACCTAAGGGACTCAACTCTTAGTCCTCTGCAGCCTCTTCCAGATATCATTAATGAAAGAGGTTCCTTCACACAAATGAGATTGTTTTAGAACATTTAGGCTAGGTAAAAAAAATTAATCCCCTCACTTTTTACCATTCCTCCCTCATTCCACTTCTCTCTGAAGTGACTCTGACATTTTGAGGTGGGTACTTCTAGCCCCTTTTTGTCTGCATTTACATATGAATTTACATATGAAAATATATTTTACAGACCCTGTTACTGGATTACATTATACCTGTCACTTTATAAACTGGTCTTATTCACTTTATTGTGTGTTTTATAGATCTTTCCATATCAGTATATACTTTTTCTTTTTTCATAGCTATTGTATCCTATATTTCAGATGTGTTCACTTAACTATCCTTCTGTTGGTAGACATTCTGTTTTCATAAAAATATATTTTTAAGTGTATTTAGACCTTGAACATATGGAAATTTGATTTTAAACATCAGTGGGTTAAATGAAGCCAGTCCATCAAACTCTGGAAAAGGTGGCAAGAGAGTAAGCCCAGGAATGCTGAGGACCAGACTCTGGAAGGCTGGACTGGAGGGCTCCTGGGAAGCTACCAAGAGGCTGACTGTTGAGATGAAAGGTTATTTTTGGAGACAGCCTGCCCAGTTGGGTGCCCTAAGCCTGGAGTGAGAACACCACGCTGTGTTATCCCAGGGTTTAGGATTGGGCACCTTGTGGCAGAACTGGCACTTAGGTGATAGGAAGAGAAGAGAGAGAGAAGTGAGGAAGAGAAAGCATGTTTGCTTTCAGTGTCTGGGGGAGGAAATGTTTCACTCTACTCTGTCTAGTTGTTCAGACCCATTTGGAGTGTTATGCCTCCCTGGGTCCCACCCAGACAGTGATAAAATGAAGCCCACCACAAAATGGTATGCCTGAAAGACGGGTTAAGGATAGCATATTGGAGGTGAAATAAATGCAGGAACTAGGACTTTATATCCTGCATGTGGAAGGAGGATTAGAGTCACACGGAGTGGCTTCTCTGGAAAGGAGAACAACTCTGGGGACAGGGTGGAGTAGAGTGGGAAGGCAAATAAGGAAGAACTTAGTAGAACTGCCCAACCATGGGACCAGCTGAGCCACAAGGCAGTGAACTCCTTGTCATGGGGATGTCCAAGTGAAGGCTGGAATTGAACTTGTTCACCATCAGAGGACTCCTACGTTGCAGAGGAGCTGGCCTAATTGCCCACTACGGCCCTATCCAACTTTGAGAGTCTGTGACTGTGGCAGAAAGATACAAAATAAGAATGAAGGGGTGGAACAAGTTATAAACAATATAACCAGAGCAGTATTTACCTGCTCTGAAAAGGTGGAATAAAAATGGAAGCCTTCAAAGAGGGCTTAAACATTGTTTCCCTTCGATCTTGGCAATCCTTCTCTGTTCTGTCCTTGGCTTCAGCTCTGCTTGACCTTATATTCATAAATTATTTCCACAGGAATAAATATATCACATACACTTTAGATGACCAGGAAATCTGGCAACTGCAAAAGAACTACATGTCCCAGGAGGATGATTGTAAATCTTTTTCATTACAGACTTTCTAAATTTGCATCTGTCTCTTGGTGGAATTATCCCTGGCACAGTGCTGAGATGTCATCCAGCTTTAATTTTTGGGACACTGTATCCTTTGTAACCTCTTAAAGGACCTCGGAGCTGCAATCGAGAGGACCTACCATGTCTCTTTCTGTGTTAGTCAGCTTTTTGTCACTGTGACCAAAATGCCTGACATAAACAACTTAAAGGAGTCAATGTTTATTCGGGCTCATGGTTCCAGTCCATGGTTGGCTGCTCCAGTGCTTTGGACCTGAGGTCATGCAGAACATCATGGAGGAAGGGTGTGGTGGAAGAAAGTTGCTCAACTCATTGCTGTGAGGAAGGGGGTGGGGGTGGGGAGGAGAGAGAAAGAGAGAGAGAGAGAGAGAGAGAAGAGAAGAGGAGAAAAGAGAAGAGAAGAGAAGAGAAGAGAAGAGAAGAGAAGAGAAGAGAAGAGAAGAGGAGAGGAGAGAGACAGTCAGACAGGAAGGGAGCAGGCACAAGATAAACTCTTCCAGAGCATGCCCCTAGTGACCTACTTCCTCCAACTAGGTTCCACCTCCCAGTAGTTCATACAGCCATCAGTGGATTAATCCACTGATAAAGCCAGAGCCCTCATAATCCAGTTATTTCTTAAAAGCCACCTCTGAACACATGAACCTTTGGGGGCATCCCAGATCTAAACCATAACACTTTCCTTAAGTCTTAGCCAAATTTTTATTTATTTATTACATTTATTGGTGCATTGTAGTTATACGTTTTGATAAGCGTCATGGTATCAGAAGCATGCACGCACACATTGCTCATTTAGCCCTCCCTCAAATCCCACCCCATTCCCTCCCCCTTCTCTCCTTTCCGTGCTCAGCATAGTGATTGACTCTGATAAGTTTGTGTGTACACATCATGTGCATTAGTGTATTTCCCTCTTCCCCCCTCCCGTCTCCCTCAGGTCGCCTTCTTTGCTCAACTAAAGTTTTCTCCTTCTTTGTCTGGGGTCCCATCTAAGTCCCATTCTCCCTAGCTTCCACATATTAGGGAGAACATCCAACTTTTCACTCTTTGTGACTGACTAATCTCACTTAGCATATTGTTCTCCAGTGCCCTCCATTTTCCTGCAAATGATGTAATTTTGTTCTTCTTTATGGCTGCATAAAATTCCATTGTGTACATATCCCATAGTTTTGTGGTCCATTCATCTGTCGATGGACACCTTGGCTGGTTCCAAAGTTTGGCAATTGTGAATTGTGCAGCCATAAACATAGATACACGTGCATTAGTCTGGTAGTTTGGTTTCAGTCCTTTTGGGTAGATGCCTAGAAGTGGTATTGCTGGGTCATATGGTAGGTTCATTCCCATTCTTCTGAGGATCCTCCACACTGTTTTCCAAAGTTGTTGTACTAATTTGCAATTCCACCAACAGAGTATTAGAGTTCCTGCTTCTCCACATCCTCACCATCCTTTGTTGTTGTTTGTGTTTTTAATGATTGCCATTCTAATTGGCGTTAGGTGAAATCTCAGGGTAGTTTTGATTTGCATCTCTCTGATTGCTAATGATGTTGAACATTTTTTCATACATTTATGGGCCATTTGTGTTTCTTCTTCTGTGAAGTGTCTATTTAGTTCACTTGCCCATTTTTTGATTGAATTATTTGTTTTTTTAGTGGTGATTTTTTTTTTTGCGGTACCGGGGATTGAACGCAGGGGTGTTCTACCTCTGCGCTACGCCCGCGGCCCTATTTTTTATACTTTATTTTGAAACCGGGTCTCACGAAGTTGCGGAGGGCCTCACTAAGTAGAAAGAGAGAGAGAGAGAGAGAGAGAGAGAGAGAGAGAGAGAAAGCTGAGGCTGGCCGCGAACCCGGATCCTCTGGTCTCCGCCTCCCAAAGTACTGGGATTACAAGCGTGCGCCACCACGCCCGGCTAGTGGTGATTTTTTTTTAAGTTCTCTGTATATTCTAGTTATGAGTCCTCTATCAGAGGAGTAGCTGGAAAAATCTCCCATTCTGTTGGCTTTCTGTTGAGGTTCTTGATTGTTTCCTTTGCTGCACAAAATCTCTTCAGTTTAATGCAATCCCACGTATTGATCCTCATTTTAGTTTCCTGTGCCTTTGGGGGTCTTGTTGAGGAAGTCTTTACCTGTGCCTGTGTGTTGAAGTGTTGGAGGTCCAAGGTCCAAGTAGCTGCAAGGTCTCTGGTCTGATTTCTAGGTCTTTGATCCATCTTGAATTGA
>PVJS01016741.1:0-37096 GCA_004027185.1 Glis glis
CCGCAAAAAAAAAAAAAAAAAAAATACTGCCCAATAGAACTGACAGATGGGCATATAGATGAGGTGAAATAGTGGTCTCTTTCCTTTGGCTTCTTCTCCTTTCAACTTGCCTTCTCTATAGTTGCTAGAATGACTTTTATTTTAATTTATGTGTGTGTTAGGGGGTGGGGATTGAACCCTGGGGTATTCTACCTCTGAGCTACACCCCCAGCCTTTTTTTAAATTTTTTGTTTCAAAACAGGGTCTTGCTAGGTTGCTGAGAGTCTCCCTACTTGCAGAGGCTGGTATGAAACCTGCGATCCTCCTGTCTCAACCTCCCAAGTACTGGGATTACAGGCATGCACCACCATGCCTGCTCCAGAATGACCTTTATGAAATGCAAATTAGGTCATGTTGCTCCTACTGAAGCACCAGCACTTGATTCATCTTTCATTATCTTAAATTAAAACACAGGTGGAGCATCCCTAAGCCCCAAATCCCAAATCTTACATATTCCAAAATCTGAAATGTTTTGAGCACCAGCATAAAGTTACAAGTGGAAAATTCCACTGACTTCATGTGCTGTGTCACAGCAAAAATGCAGCACACTAAAAATAGGGTAAAAAACTACCCTCAGGCTCTATGTAGAAGGTGTATATGAAGCATAAATGAATTTCATATTTTTAACTTAGGTTCCATCCCATGATAATCTCATTATGTGCATACAAATATTCCAAAATCTGAAAAAAGTCTAAAATCTGAAACACTTGGTCCCAAGCATCTCAGTTAAGGATACTCAACCTGTACAAAGCTGCTAGCATCCCTCACCTCAGTCTCCATCCTCCACGTGTCCCATGCTCCAGGGACATTTGCCCACTCACCACTCCCTCAAATAGATGAGTCTGTCCTAACTTTGTTCTTACAGTTTCCTTGGGCTGAAATGCTTTGCTCCTCATCCCTGCCATATTAAATCATGCTAATCCTACACATTCTATATTAGTTGTAACTTCTTCTATGAAGCCTTCACAGATGTATAAAACAGAATTAAGGGCTCCCTCCTCTGTCTTCCCAGATGGTTTTTTTTTTATAACACTATAGCCTGGGCTCTGTTCTCATATAGACCTATTTTTAACTCTTTCTCAAGCTGTGTTATGAAACACTCAAAGGTAGAGACTGGATTTGACTCTCTTCTTAAGTCATCTCTTCCATCTTATTGCTACTTTGATTTTTTTACTTTATTTTTAGTGGGTCTGTCCATGCTTCAATTAAGTGGGAGACTCATTAGGGTAGAAATTGTATGTCTTAAGATGTCATATTTTGCTATATCTAAAGTTCATGTTTAACAAGGGTCTTTTAAACATGTAGGAATGATTGCATCAAAGCCAGTACCTTTTGGAAAAGAATAATGAAGATATTATGTAAGACTGTGGATGTGCTCTATTTTCTCTTAAAGGTTAATTCTAATGACCATCAAACTGGGCTTACTGTCCTTGATTGAAGGGAAGTGTAGTCCAATTTTAAAGCATAAAACTAGAATTACATGTTTCATAAGGAAATTCTGTGTTATATTCAAACATGTAAAGCAACAGTTACGACTTTTCATCAGCCCATCCACATGAAAAGGAATTGTTTTATGAGTGTTTAAAAGTTTCCTGGCTTTCATGCTGAAGCAGATGAAATTTCACCTTTGTTTGCACTGTTCATTTACTTAACAATGAATGCATTATCCTATCTTCTACCCACATAGAGTACAAAGGCAAATGTCTTTGAAGTGTGATTGTTTCACTATGATTTTACTACAACACTGGTAATTTTTATAACTATCTGTGGAACCCCTGTTGAACCATCCTATGATAGATTATAGGGTAGGCCCATCTTAGAATGGCATATGATGTGTATTATTTAGGGTTCTGATGTTGCAAGAGAAGGAAACTTACTTGGCCCAATTTTTATTAGATTGTCAGGTAGCACATACAATCAAGACACTTGATTTTCTTAATTCTGGAAAATTGTGATTCTAGGTTATTTTCATGTGCTTTCCTCTGTAGAATAAGTGATTTTATAAGAAAGTTACCTTAATTTTTAGTTGAGAAGGCTATCTCATAGTTTCCTTTTTCTGAGCACCTCAAAGAGAAATGGTTCTTCTACCATAACCTTGTTCACCTCATCTGTGACTTTCTTCCTTTCTTTTTTGTACTTCATGGGAAAAAGTGAATACCAGGAAAGAGGGTTTCTCTACTCTTTTAATAGGCACAGTTGCGTTCCAGGCTATGGCTGAGATTCAATTCAAGACAAGTGGAAGGTCAAATTCAGGGTATTAATGAGAATCGTATTTTTTCTTCCTAGGTGGCTATTAAAATGATAGATGTCAGTGCAGTGGGCCAGGGAAACCCACTCAAGACCTTGAATGTTATCAGCCATCGTTAAATCTCACACATGCACATGTCATTATACATGAGCTCAGTATAGCCAAATTAAGACCACGGCCGCTTCCCTGTCCTGTCTATCACTGCGCTGTCAAATCCCAAGCAAACAAAGAAGGTTCTCTTATTATTGATTCAATGAGGAACAGTGAGAAAATGCTGGAACTTGATTTGGGTGGATGCATTCCGGACTTGGGTTCAGGCTAGGTCGAAGGGCAGGAGTCAGGCAGCAAAGCAAATTATCCCATTCAGAAGGCTGGCCTGGAAGCGGCTCTGCAGAGGCAAAGCCCTGCTTACCCGAACGGTCTTGATCTCTAAGACTTACATTTCTGCCCACTGTTCTTATGGTTAGTGACAGTTTTAAGGGTTACTGTTTTACTAGACAGCAGTTAGATCTGGTATTTGAAATTAGAGCAGGCAAATAAAGGGAATGTGTATTGGGGAAAGCAGAGTGAGAGAATAGAGAGAAAAGAATTCAGATGACTTGTTAACATGGCTTTAACCCATTGTCTACATTGATTCGTTAATTTACTCACCCAAACAGCCTTTATTGCACACTTATTTTATGCCACTGTGCTAAATGCTGGGTGTGTCTGTGGTCTCTAAGATTATCCTCAGATATGACACTTTACTAGAAAGACTCAGGACTCAGGAAAGCTGTTCTATTCATGTTTATGGCTTATTATAATGAAATGATAAAGATTAAAATTGGCACACAGGACAGAGTCCAAGGAAGACCAGCTAAAGCTGCCAGTTGTCCTCTGCCAGTGGAATCACACAGAATACTCGGTCTCCCAGCAATGAGGCGTGATGATGTGTGAAATATTCTCAACCACAGAGGCTCAGTCTTGGTGTCCAGGGTTTTCACCAGGGGTCAATCATATAGCTGTAGAGCACCTTTATGACTGACCTTAGGAGCTCAGTTTCTAGCCTCCACACTCTCAGAGGTCAAATTGATGCAGTGTAGACGAGGGCTCAGGTCAACAAAAGCAAACATCCACCATAAATCATATTGAGAGCATAAACTATTTGGCATGATCTGTGGCTCTGGGTACAGAAAGACACTTTTACCAAGCAAGTTATTCCAAGGCCTTATCTCCCAGTGGTTGGTCAAGGGCCAGTTCATCCTTTGCAATATTCAGGGCTTGAACAGTCCAAACCTGCTGAGCTAATCTATTACTGTACACTGGGGATGGGACTCTTTCTCCCGATAGCCTGGTAGTATGGTTATGCAAACAAATGAATATAATGCAATACAAATAATGTTGCATTCTGGTACTGTGACTTAGCTTCATTTCTTCTTATTTCTCCTCCTCCTCCTCCTCCTCCTCCTCCTCCTCCTCCTCCAGCTCTTCCTCCTGCTCCTCCTCCTGTTCTTTGTACTATATGTGCATGCCTATACAAGGTGGGGGAAATCAGTGTTTTAAACCAATCCCCTGTTCTCATGGAGCTTCCACTCTACCTGGGGGAGGAAAATAATGAACAAAAATGTTAATAAATAAATGATACATCAGGTATTATCAAGTAAAGCAAGGCAGTGGGTAGAGAGCTATGGGTGTGGACTGCAGGGTTTTAGGTGGGATGATGAGGGCAGATGTCACCGATAAGGTGCTATTTGAGTAGAGACTTGAGGGAAGTAGAGAACCAAGTGGACATCTTGGATGCTGATGTTCTAGGCAGAGGAATGTGTGGCATAAAGGCCAGGATGCAGGAACTGGCTTGGGGTTCAAGGAAGAACAAGGGACCCATGGGTGTGCAGCAGGATGAGGAGGGAGGGTGAAACCATAGAGAAAGCAGGTGCTGCATCATTACTCCAGAAAACCCCGGGGACTTTGGAAGGTATAGAGAAGAGCATGGGTATGATCTGCTCTGTGTTTCCAGGGGATCTCTCTGGCTTCTGTGAGGAAGATAGATTTTAGAGGGCACCGGTCAAAGCAAGAAGATGAGATGGAAGCTATCACAGTAATCCTGCTGAAATATGGTGGTGGCTTAGGCTAGGATTATGGTGATAGCAGAGGGGTGGGTAGAATGGGTCATAATCTGCATCAATCTACAAGATGGAGCTGCAGGGTTTTCACATGGGATGGATCTGAAATGCGAAGGAAAGAAAAAATGAGTAAGGATGACTTCACTAAAATAAATAGTTTCTCAGTTGGAATTGCCACTGTAAACTTTTACTTTTAAAAATATGTATCTAACCGGGCGTGGTAGCGCACGCTTGTAATCCCAGTACTTTGGGAGGCAGAGACCGGAGGATCCGGGTTCGTGGCCAGCCTCAGCTCTCTCTCTCTCTCTCTCTCTCTCTCTCTCTCCCTCCCTCCCTCCCTGTCTCTCTCTCTCTCCCTCTACCTAGTGAGGCCCTCCACAACTTTGTGAGACCCGGTTTCAGAATAAAGTATAAAAAATAGGGCCAGGGGTGTAGCGCGGAGGTAGGACGCCCCTGCGTTCAATCCCCGGTACCGCAAAAAAAAAAAAAACAACAAAAAAAAAACAAAAAATATGTATCTGGTGCTGTAGAATGAAGTGCTCAGAGATTTAAAGTAATTAATGCTTATATAATGTAAAGTGGTTAAGGCTTATGCAGTGTTTTATGATCAATATAATTTCTTTTAATTGTTGAAATGCTACATGGCATATGAATTAATATTACCATTATATAGATATTAAATCATGCCATGGATCAAGGTCTAAGTATTAGTGAAATCTGATAGGCATAATTGATTTAGCCCTAAGTCTTACTTTTCATGTGTGATATCTTTATTCTATTAACCCTCTTATCTTTAGAATACAATAGAAACCTGATTCAACTAGCTTAAACATTGAACACATTTCTTATGTTGTAGAACTACCAAGTCCAGAGATCGGGCTATCCTCTGGTCTGAGGGTTTTTGTTTCATGTCTACTTCCATAGAATTCATATACTGAAATCCTCATCCCTAAGGTGATGGTATTAGGAGATGAGGGTCTTTGAGAGGTGATTAGGTTATAGGGGTGGAGCCCTCATGGATGGGGTTAGTGCCCTATAAAAGAAGACCGAGAAAGACCTTTTGTCCCTTGTGTCCTGTGAAGACACTGCTAGAAGGTACTATCCATGAAGCAGAAAGCAGCTTCTCACTAGACAGTGAATCTTCTCGCACCTTGATCTTGGGCTTTCTACCATCTAGAACTGTGAGAAGTAAATTTCTATTGTTTATAAGTCACCCAGTCTATGGTATTCTTTTATAGTAGCCTGAATGGATGAAGACAGACTTGTCTGGGCTATGATGTGATTGGGGCTTAAAGATGTCATTGGAGACCTAGGTCCTTTCTGTCTCTCTAATCTGGTCCTGAGCATTGTCTCCCAAATAAAGGTGTTTTCCTTTGTGGTTGCAAGATGGCTGTCAATGGTAATCTGAGATTCATATTTTCTGGTTCAAGTAAGAGAGAAAGTCATTTTTCAAGTGTGGAATGAAAGTCCTTCCCTTCAGTCTAACCAGAGCAGTTTACCACCCCAGGAACAAAGGTTGTCACCAGTCAATCTTGTTCTGATTGACCTCTATTAGTAAGGGTCTATTGCTGCATCTGGGGTTGGATCATTTGTCCTCTGATTCATGTTTAGGACAATCAGTGGGAACAAAGTAAAGGTCCTAAAAAGCATGCCTGGGACATTCTGGAAATGAGAAGGAGACCAGTGTGGCCAGAGGGAAATGAATTAGGGGACGAATAACAGGGATGGAGTTAGGGAATGGTGGGGGTTTCATCATGTAGGACCTTGTCATCTGAATGGAATGAAGAGCTAATATAGGGTTTAGAGCAGAAGAATAGCAGGATCTGACATACTTAAAAAGGATTCCTTAGGCTTTGTGATAGAAACAGGCTGTGGAGGAGCTGGGGTAAAATCAGAGAGACCTTCTAGGAGGACAATGCAATTTCCAGGCCAGAGGTACTGGGGTCATGACAAGTAGCTGTGAGCTCGGATGCAGTGATTGGAATCTGCATACATTTTGAATGTAGAGCTGTTCTGGCCAGCATTTTTACAGCTATAATCTGTAAGATTGACCATGTAGCTTAGAGGAAAGATTTATTTTCTTGTGGTTTGGGGTTCAGTCCATGTGAGGCCGAGGACGGTGGATCTCAGGGCAGGGTAGCGGGAGGCAGAGAATGAGAAAGCATATGGGCTGTGCTCCTCACATTATGGAGGCCAGAAGCAAGAGAGCAAGGGAGGGAGGAGGAGCCATATATAACACCCAAGGCCACACCCCAAGGGACCCATCCCCTCCAGCCACACCTACCAGCCTAGGCCACCACCAGATAAGGCCATTACAATGGATTTATCCACTGCTGGGATTACAACCCTCATGACTCAATTACATCAGCCCCAAACATTAATAAATGAGCTCTTTAGAGAACATGACATTCTGCCCCTGGCCCCTAAAGAGTTCATACCCAGCTCAGAATGCAAAATGCATTTATTCATCTCCAAGAGTTCCCATATTCTTAACAGTTACAGCATCGCTGAAAAGTACCAAAGTCCGAAGTCTCCTCTGAGACTCAAAGTGAACTCTTGGGATCCCCTGTAAAAGACAAAGATCAAAATAAAAAGCAAGTTTCATGCTTCCAATATACAATGGCAAAGAGTAAATATTTGCATTCCCAAAGGGAGGAATAGGGCCATAGAAAAAAGGAATGGGAACAAAACAGTAACGGATCCGGTAGGGCAAGGATTTGATCTTGCAGCTCCACTTCTGGCATCCAGGGCACATGGCAGTGAGAAGCGTTCTCCAAGGGGCCTTGCAGCCCTGCCCCTGCAGCCTTGCTGATTGCAATGGGCGGTTTACTGCCTCTTCCAGCCTGGCTCCATGACTCACAGGTAGCAACCTTTCCTCATGGTTGTTCCATGTTTCTGGACTTTCTAAATCTAGGGGTGGGTGGGGGGTATCTGGCAACCTTGGCTTCATCATCACAGCTTCACACATTGCCCCATTTGGGACTGCTTGCAGGGATTCTGACCCTGCTATACTTGCCTGTCTTCCCTGTCCTTCCTTTGAAATCTGGAGGGAAGCCTCCATGGCCCCCTTTTCTAGCAAAGCCAGCATTATATGGGCTCTGAGATGGGCTGCCAACAGAGAAGGTAGTCACACCCTCCTTAATCTTTGCCACTAGAGCCTTTTTAAACATCCCCTGAGTCTGCTCCATCCAGGTGCCCACTGGCCCCAAGTCCATCTGGGCAGCCCCTGGTCCCAACTCCATCTGCTGCCTCCATCATGGCCATCACTGGCCCAACCTTCATCATGGCCACCGCTTCCTTCTTCCTTTGAGCCATCTTACTTCCTTTCATGACATCATCTCTCTGGGCCCCAGCTTTATACATGCCTTTCCGACCAAACTACAAATCTACAAAATCTCTCTGCTTTACTTTCTGCTCCTGAAATTCTATGTACAGTAGTTCACTTGAATGAGGACATCAATATCCATAATGCAATTTGGGTATTTTGCTGTTTTGAGATTTCCTCTGCCAGTTTATTAATCAGTCCATCATTAAATTTGGCCTCACGCAAAGTTTCAGGACAAGGGCAAAATGTGGATAAGTTCTTTGCCAAAGTGTAACACACGTGGCCTCTACTCCACAGACTCTACAGAGTCCTCTTTTCCCTCCAAAATCTCCTGAGCACAGTCTCTACTGTCCACCTTTCTAGCTATATTCTGGCCCTTCCAATTTCCTCTCACAAACCAGTTCCGAAGAGTCACAATCCACATGATTAGACTTAGATATAGCAGCAACCCCAATTCTGTGGTACCAAATTCGTTTCCAGTCAGCATTCTTACAGCTATAATCTAAAAGATTGACCACATAATTTAGAGTTAAGAAGATTTATTTTCTTATGGTTTCATAGTTCAGTCCATGTGAGGCTGGGGATCTCGGATCTCAGGGCATTGTGGCAGGAGGTGGAGAGAGGGAGAGCACATGGGCTGCGCTCCTCACTCATGGAGGTTGGAAGCAAGAGAGCAAGGGAGGGGGGAAGAACCATATATAATACCCAAGGCCACACCCCAAGGGACCCACCCCCTGCAGCCACACCTTACCGGCCCAGGCCACCACCAAGATAAGTCAATTACAATGGATTTATCCACTGCCAGGATTACAACCCTCATGACTCAATTACATCAACTCCAAACATTAATAAATGAGCTCTTTAGGGGACATTTTATATTTAACTATAACAAGAGCCAACAGAAGTTTTGAAAAGATTGGTTGTGGAATGTGAAAGAAATAGGGACTAAGGTATCTCCAATGCAAGCTATGAACTGTAATGGAGAAGACTTAAGTAGAGCAAGTTTTGAGGTCCTACTAGAGGTTTGGTTTGGTTTAGGCATGTTGTATTTGACATGTCTTCTTTAGATGTCAAACTGGAAGCACTGAATGGGCAGTATTGTTCCAGGAAATCAAGTCTGGACATGTAAACGGGAGGGATGTCAGCACATTCCTGATATTTAAATCCTCAAGACTGGGAGAGATCAGCAAGGGGGTGAGGGTAGCTGGAGAAGAGGACCAAACACTGAGCTCTGAGGCAGTTTAAAAACTTTGGAGTTAGGTGGGAGATGAGAAACTGAGACACGACGAAAGTTTGAAGTTAGGAGATGAGAAACTGAGAAGTGATATAAGAAGGAGATGAGGAGAATGCGGTGCCCTGGAAACCAAGGACAGGAAGGGCCACATGGAGGAGGGAGTGGTAGACATGCTAATTGCTGCCACATGCAAGACTCTGGTGATGTTGACAAGCTTAGTAGAGGGACAAAGGCCTGATTAAAGTGGTTTATTATTAATATTACTATTATTTGGCTCCTATGAGAAACTTTTTAAAATTTCCATACTCTAGGTATTCAGGTCTTTGAATGTTGCTAATTGCTTATGGCTCCCTACTTCAAAACAATCAGGAATGATAATGTTCCATATCTTTGTTGTTGTTGTTGGAGTATTATTATTTTTGGTGGAGTTATAGAGCCTGTATATATTGTTGTGGTCAACAGAATCTTTCTTTGGTATTCAGAATATGAACAAGAGGGATAGATGAATTAAAGACTACTAAAATCGAGGGGCAGCATGCATTGAGCACTATGATAAGTGCATGGGCTATTCCATTTGGTACCTGTAACCTATTAGGTAGATGTAACTATTGTCACCATTTCAGAGATGATATAACTAGGATTAGAGAGGTTACATGACCTACCTACTGCCACAGATGGTAAGATGCAGAGCTGTCATTTGAACCAGGTCTGTCTTACTCATTTATACAATCAGTTCTCCCGATATCACAAACTGTGTTCTGAATTACAAAATTTAGTTTATACAAAATGTACTAGTACCTAGTACCATTGTGGGTCCTATGAAAATTCTTGTTGAATTTTATGGAGTTGAATCCTGTTATTGGGTCTATTGAAATACTCAAACCATGCCTGGCTTGTGGTATCCTTTGACCAGCTGCTCATTTTCCCAGCTGAGACGCTTCCCCCACTTCTCCCTGCTATACCAGGCAGACCCAATTTCAGGTTGCCTGGTTTAAAAGCAATTATACCTCTGGAGAATATTGTTGCCTCTGATTTCTAAATGCTGGTTGTTTATAGAATTACTGCTCAGATGTCTTTAGTTCAAAATGAACATGCCAATGAAACTGAAATGAGAATCTGCACTGCTAAATTGGATTATCGGCTTCCCTGGTGTACCAGTATGCACCATTCCTCCCTCAGCAAAGTTGCCAGGGATTCACAGCAGTTTAGTTTTAAGGCTTATGCTAGATGCTTGGGACAAGGTGCATCTAGTTAACTTATTAGCTATGATGTGTCTTGGGGATGGCTGTTGCCACAGTAACAGACCAACAGACCTTCCCAACCTGTTTAAATTGGTTCTACATTAAAAACAAACACTGTATTGAGAGGAGGGTCAGATCCAACTAGCAGTTCTAAATTAGTATGCTCCAATGAAAAAGAATTAATAAATAAATAACCAGGGAATATTCCCTTGCTTGGTTCTCTCTTGCTTTCTGCTTGGAAACCCCCTTTCTGCTTTTCTTTGTAAAAGGAAGTTGAAATCAATATAGCTATTTTGATACAATACAAATTCATATAGCTTATTTCCACCACTCACTCTTTTTTGTCTGGCACGAGCATAACTGACTAATGTCTGTAGAGCTGGTGGCTGGATCGCGTGTATCTGTGAACTGCTGCTGCAGAGCTGTGCAGAGGAGGCAGCACAAGGCAGGCAGTGGGTGGGTGGTTAAGTGCCCCCCCCATTGGAGTATTAGAAAAATTAACAGACTTTCTGGAATACAGTATAATTTTCGGGTAAGTCAGATTTGGGCCTAATTTCAGTCAAGTCACCTTTTAATTTCTAGAAGAGTATTTGACTCAAAGATTTGTTAAGGGGGCTTATTTTCAAATATAGTTCTAATGAAGTACTACATGTTTGTAATTAAATACTAAGAAGAAACATATTACATTCTTAGAATTTTGGAAAAACAATGAAGTAGAGTAAAACAGGACAACCTGAATTCAAATTTGAAGAATAGAAATAGAAATGGGACACAGAAGCTGGGCTGCTGGACCTTTGGAGAACAGGAGGAAGGGATGCTGATGGTCCACATGCCGCCTCAGCCATCCTTCCTCTTTTTTCCCCTGCTACTGGGAATTGAACCCAGGGGCATTCTACCTCCAAGCCACGACCCCCGCCCTTTAAAAAATGTTTTTAAATTTTGAAACAGGGTCTCACTAAGTTGTTGAGGGTTTTCTTGCTAAGTTGCTGAGGTTGGTCTCAGACCTGCAATCCTCTTGTCTCAGCCTCCCAAGTACTGGGATTACAGGTCTGCACCACCCCACTTGGCTTTAGCCATCCTCTTTATGGGCATGTGCTCTTTAGGAAGCAATGTGCCTTCTCTGCTAAGAGAAATAAAAACATGGCAATATATTGGCAGCTTCTTTTTTTTTCTTTTTTTTTTTTTTGCGGTACTGGGGATTGAACCCAGGGGCGTTCTATATCTGCGCTACACCCCCGGCCCTATTTTTTATACTTTATTTTGAAACCGGGTCTCATGAAGTTGCGGAGGGCCTCACTAAGTAGAGAGAGAGAGAGAGAGAGACAGGGAGAGAGAGACAGAGAGAGAGAGCTGAGGCTGGCCTCGAACCTGGATCCTCCGGTCTCCGCCTCCCAAAGTACTGGGATTACAAGCGTGCGCCACCACGCCCGGCCTATTGACAGCTTCTAATGAGGATAAAGGGGCTGCTACATAGGGAAAAGTGGAATTTATTATAATTAGTGGGTTTTGGACTGTTTTTAAAAGCTACTGTGTATCAAATGCCACTCAACCTCACAGATAAGAGTATTAAATCTTTTCACTCCTTAAGAGATTCTTTAAAAAAAGGGGCCAAGCAGGGTGCAGTGATGCATGCTTGTAATCCTAGTACTTGGGAGGCTGAGACAGGAGGATCGCAGGGACAAGTCTAACCTCGGCAATTTAGTGAGACCCTGAGCAACTTAGCAAGATCCTGTTTCAAAATAAAAATTAAAAGGTCTGGAGGTATAGCTTGGAAGTAGAATATCTCTAGGTTCAATCTCCAGTACCAAATAAATAAATAATGAAAAGTAAAAAAATAAAAATAGGGGCTAAAGTTAAGGGATCTATGCTTCCCAGCAACTTAGACAGAAGCGTGACCCACCCCACCTCTGCTTACTAGCCCAGCTCCACCTACGCACAGGATGGAGCCCTGGGCCTAAACACAGCTGCACATTGGAAGCCCTCTTTACCTCTCTGAAATTCTTAAGTGCAGCCTTACAGATAAATTAATCAGAGGCTCCAGCGTTCTTATTTTTGTAAGGTGCCCCAGGGATTATACAGTGCAGCAAAGGGTTAGAAGCACAGGTTTGGAAATTCTGAACTTCTGGCTGCCCAAAAGAGGCAGGAGAGCTGGAGGTCTTGATTGTGAGGAGAATTCACTTATGACAGGGTGGAAACATATGTTAGAATGGAAGGAACAAGAAGGACATTTTTCCCCATGATGATTATGTATAACTTTTATAGCCAGGAAAATACTAACTAAAATAAAGGCTGGATTTAAGAGGTAATCATGACAAATATCACTTATTAGCACCTCCCTTTTGTGCAAGAGAAATAGCCAGGACTTTTCTGTGACATTTTTTTCAATCTGCATAGTGATCCTATAAGGTAGCTGGATTTATTTACTTGACAGATGAAGAAATAGGGACTCTAGGAAAAATAAGTAAAATAACACAGCAGGTGGAGCTGGAGTTGCCCTTGGAGGAGAGAGATTCCAAAGCTGTCTCCCTCATATTTACTGCTCTTCCTATGACCTAACTGTAAAGAGAAGCTTTGCAGCCCCTGTCTTCCTCTCTTCATAGTTACAGTCATCTCTCAGAGCTGCAGAGACAAGGGTACCCTTCTGTATTCTTCATATTATTTGCAATTGCCTACATGTTCTCCCTTGATACTCCCTCTTCCCCTCTATTTTGTTTTCCTATCTTATTACATTCCATTTTGTTTCACTTTCCTTGCTATACCAGTATTAGACTGCTTAAATTTTTCACTGAAAAAGCCATTTTCTGGTACAACACATGCTTTTTACCTTAAAATATTATTTGCATACATTCAACGAATGTACACGTCATTAAACTCACGAGAAAGCAATCTCATTGTTTTTCAAAAATTCAAGATATTTCCCCATTGTAAGAATATGACCATACATCTCCTATACTGTAAAACTCTACTGTTACCAAAATCAGGGTGAGAAAGTAAAAGAAACCAGGCAGCTGGCTTCTAGAAGTGGCAATTTGTCCGTCCTGGGTAAGTGCCTGTTCTTCGCATTTGTCTGGGGAAATACCCCGGGACTTTAAGGGTATGACCTAAACTGATGATTTGAAGAATGGTGTGAGGTCGAGGTGGATCCTGGTGTAAGTCATCATGAGTAATGCCTTTGTCTGCAAATAGATGATTAGCTGCAATTGAGATTCCTGTTTCCAATATAGTTGAGGAGAAGGCCTATTAAAATATCAATAAACTGCATCCATTTATACAGTGTTGTGGCAAATATAATTGGCGAGCTTCTCATTTCTCCATGTTCCTCCACCCCCTGGCTTATTTATGAGTGTTACAGTGTAATGAAAAAGATAGGCCATAATGAACTACTGCAATGCAGAACATTTCCCAATGTTGCTGAGAGTTTCTTTTCTTTCTGACAAAATTGTTGCTTTCTTTTTCCCCCATAATCATTTGTCTGTGTTTTGATGATAAATCAGAATTAGAAAGTTGGATATTCATAATTAATGCATGTTTACCATGCCAAATGGTTGCTCGTGAGAAGAAATAATTGCAGGAAACAGTACCAGTCGGGCTTGGATTCTGTGACTGTCAATTAGCAAAGCCACATCAGTACCTGCTACAGAAGGATGGTATCTTAAGTAGCTATAATGGGGAGTGGGGTATTCAAGGCACTGACTGTGTTTCTTGGTTCTTTTCTTTCTTTTTTGACATAATTAAAAGGTGGAAACAAATTGTACAAAATCATCTGAAAAAAACATACTATCAACTGCAAATTTGAAAAGCCAAACCAGACAAATGGTCCAGTTGTTCACTGTGGCAATCTGCACTGACATATCTAAAAAAAGACTCACGCTAGTTATCATATTGGAACACTGGCTTATTCGTAGTTTCTATATTGAAGAAAATCCAAACATTTTTGATGAAAATCAGAGATAATGTATGGCTTGCCTCAAGAATGATAGGTTCGTATCTGTCCCTGGAAATCATTAAGCCTCAACTCCTCTCTGCTATATAACCCCATGTTGTGCCGGAGCCATAGAATTTTCTTCCTGCTACTTTTTATTGGTGGTATTTATGTGTTTTATTGATTATGTGACATAATAAAACATAGCAAGTTGGAGCCGTATGTGCTATATATTTTGTTCAACAGCGAATGCAGAATGTTACGGCTCTGCTCTCCACTTGAAACATCTTGCTGGGATATAAATAGATTTATAATGACTGCTAGGCTCTGTGCCTGCAAAATATCCTGGTAGGTAGCTCATTATAGAGCTAACATCATTAATAAAATAGCTGAAAAATTTCACAAGTACAGGAATATCTTTTACATCAGTAGCTGTAAGGAAAATACCTAGCGTATGCATAATTTGAGACTCATTTTAAAGCTATAATTTATCATCATTATCTACATATTATAATGGCAAAACAGGTTTAATTGCTTTTGACTGGACTGGCATGATGATGAGGAGCAAAGTTAGTAGCAGATGGCCCTACTGTCAAAACGGCAGTCTCTTAGCCCAAAATAAAGCAACAGACTGAACAGGGCATGTTTCTGGTTTCTGGCTTTATCTTCTCTTGATAAGTATGAATTAGCATTTTGTGGTATTATAATTGTCTAGAGAAAAGTGGAAATAGTAATTATTTACAGAAGACTAAAATAGCTGTGAAATTCAACTTTAGCAGGTTTTAATGGTCTCACATTTTTGGATTAACAGAAATATTTACTTTTTGGTATGACTTAGTGGGTTTAAAAAATATTTCCATTCCAGCTTTACAATATTAAATTACTTGCACATGGACATTTTAAAATACATCTGCTTGAGTATTGTATAATATATATTCTTCTGCTCCTTCATTCTTTCAATAATGTCAATGACAAAAAATTATTTTATTTGGAATAACATGTCTAGATGCAAACAAATAACTTATCCAGCAGCCCTTAAACATATACCGTCTTTACATTTCACTGTGTTTGAAACTTCCAATGGCCACATCAGTGGCAATTCAGTCTGCCTTCCTATATTAAACACAACACAGATGGATAACTGTGGTTTGTCTAAAAATTTTTTTTTCTTTTAAACCACAACCCACCCAGTCATGTAGTCCCTCAGCAAATCAAAGAATCTAAAATCAAATCATGAGAATTCAAACCATAGAATTGCAAAAATTAAGTCTTCTTCTTTGTCTTTTAAGACTTTGGTGGCCCAAGAAGAACACAATTATTGGGCGGTCGATTACACTGTGGGCTGGTCAATGCAAGTCAATTAACTGCTTGAGCTGATAGAAGAGAAATGCCAGCGAGAGCAACTTAAGTGAAGGTGACATGCTGTCTGCAAAATAATGTGAATTTGAAAGTGCAGTTTAACCCCAAAGTAAAGGGAAGGGGGAAAAAAAAAAGAATGGAGCAATCTGCCAGACTGAAATAATGTGCGACAGAGAAATTATTCGGAAATGGAACTGGTTATAGAGATACAGATTTATTATTTGGTGGCTGTCATGATAAATTTGCCTCAGCTATGCCCATACATGTTACAGTATTCATGTCTGAGATGAGTGGAGATGTTGCAAAAGGCTGTGCACAATTGAAAATTCATTCTAAAAATATAAATGGGTAAATGCTCTTTCTTAAGAGTATATACATATATCAGGTATACAAATACACATCTACTTCATATTTAAAAAGAAAATGGGCAGTTTGTGAATTGAGATGTCCATACACCATACGGGATTTGAGAGTATAATGAAATTCTTATTATTACCTATTGATACAAAGAGCTTAGAAAATGATTTCAATGGCTATAAAATGGATATTCTGATCTAATGCCAAATGATGACTTTCAGTGCTAGGCACTTATGTGGATCAGTGTGATAAATGAGTATTGTTTGTTGATCCTTGCAATATATTTATTGCTAAATAATCCAGTTTAATCTGGCCACTTGTTTTTGTCTTTACATTTAACAGTTTTTGCTATCATGTGAGCTATTTGTCATGAAGAAGGACATAGCCAAATATTATGAAAAGAAGACGATCCAGAGAACATGCACATAATTTTGGTATAGGATAGTACCATAATTTAGAGGTTGAATGTCATCCAAAGGCTCATGCATCCCTAGGGTGGTGTTACCTTTAGGAGGAGGAGTGCCTAGTGGTAGGTCCTTAGGTCACTGAAGGTAGACCTTCAAAGGGGATTGTGGGACCCTGGCCCCTTCCTTTCTCTCTTTTGCTTCCTGGCTATGAGGTGAGCAGTTTGCCCTGGTTTTTGCTCCCTGCCTTTGACATCCAGCAACTCTGCCAGAGGCCTAAAAACAGTGTGCCCTCCTGGTCATAGACTAGAACCTCTAGAATCATGAGCTATAATAAACCATTCTCTTTATAAGTTGATAATCTCAGGTATTTTGTTATAGTCTAGAATCATGAGCTATAATAAACCATTCTCTTTATAAGTTGATAATCTCAGGTATTTTGTTATAGTAATAGAAAGCTGACTAACAAAAATAGAAATGTAACTTCTCTAGCTGGGATTCACGGAACTGCTCAGAGCTTGGAAAGCTGTACTGTTTTTAGCCTGTTTGGGGAGAAGCCTCCCAGTTTAGTAGACGTCCACTAACAAATCATACCACAGTCCTGTTTTCCGTGGGTCTGTTTTCTCCAAAAAGTATACATGCATATGGTTCTAGTTTGGACAATGATGTAAATCTGGTCTCTGTTCTTTGAAGTTCTCTATTAGATGATTATTGTCATTTGATAGCTGAGTTCTGCTTCTAGTCATTGTTGATGTCAGAAATCCTTCTGGTGCTATCTGAGGCTGTCTCTGGATATGTCACTGTCCTCATCTCTTTGAGGCTGTCTCTGGATATGCCATTGTCCTCCTCTCTTTGTAATAAAATAAGTCTCCCAACTCTTCTATCCTCAGTAAACTCCTGTCTGTAGCATTGGGGCATTTGTCATTCTTCCCACCTAAAATGTCATATTTGTATCAAGTAATAAACCAACAAAATATATTTTACATGCACATGGTAGCTTCTGGTCATGTAAAACTCCAGTTACTGGGCATGAAGAAAATATTTTCCAGTATGTTCAAACATAGAATTTTGTGGTACCTGAATCCTCAGCATCAACATCTTCATCATCATCATCTTCTTCATCACTTCATCTTTATCACATAAGTTAACTGACAGCTTATAATGTGCGGGCACTATTTCAGTGTGCATGGTCACATTTGATGCAGCAGCTCAGTGCGGTAGAAGCTTTGATGATCCCCACTTTACAGATGAGGGAACTGAGCTTTAAATGGCTGAGGTATGCTGGACTACACAATTATTGGAAATGGCTTGAGGTTGCAGCCCAGACTCTTGGATTCCAGAGTGTATGGTGTTAACCACTACACTTTGCAATTGTCTTGGAATTTTAGAATTTTGAGTTTTTATAATTAAATACACTCATGCCTACGGCTATACCATTCTGAATGTACTCAGTCTCATCTACATACAATCATGTATAGCTGGTCCTATATGGTTTTCAGTGCTGACATTGTTCTGGAGCTACAATTTTATTTTGTTATCTTGCTGTTCTTTTTAACTTAGATTATATATTTATATAATTTAAAATGACAGATTTTCCCCCTAAATAGTCTCATTTATATTTAAATTCATCTTGAAAAAATAGGGTTGGTTAGAGTCTTTAAAATGACTGGTATGTGAAATCTTACTGAAAAAAATAAAAATGAAAAGTAAGACCAATGAAAAGAAGGAATAGTAAGTGACATGCTTTTGTTTTATTAAAGTGGGATTGTTTTATGTTTTGAATGAATTAGAAACAACAATCAAATTAATGTAAAGTAGAAGCTATTAATTAAGGGCAAGGGTAGAAAGTTTTACTGTAGTAAAATCTATTTCCTCTAATTCCTACGTGATGATTTATAATGTTGTCCTCTACAACAATACAAAGAGAGCATTTGGAACGACGCTGTTGGAAATGCACATTTTGCTACTGTAATGTATAATTATAGCCTACTATAGCAGCTTATATTATCCTTTAAATATTTATCCCTTCGAATAATTGGATTTAGGAGATTTGAATTCATTTGGTGAACACGCTATTAATTTTTCATATATTTTGATAGCATACCAATCGTTCACTTGTCTAGCATCAAATAAATGTAACTGATCCACATGTGAGTTTGCAGCAAAATTATTCTTCTTTCTGGATCCTGTTGAATATTTACACCCAAAAGAAAATTCCTCTTACAAACTAGGAAAATTCAGTGACTGACTTACTTCTTGTGGCTAAAAATTAATTTGACTGTAACCTTCAATTTTACTTCCCTTTGTAGTTGAAAGTAACGGTTAAAAATAAATGAAGACAATATTACATCAAAACCATTCCAAAGCTCAAAGAGGGTTCTAGGCTGTTACCATGGTGCCTGCTGTGGCGGTTCACCAGCTGAGTTTGGCATAGCTGCCTCAACAAAATGGGCCTAACTTTTGTTTTCTACAGGAACAGTAAGACTCAAAGGCCTGTGTTGACAGGTAATGAGATTTAATTCATAGGAGGACAAAAAAAAAAAAGAGAGAGAGAGAGAGAGAGAGAGAGAGTGAATATCCATATTCATTGCTTAACCAAATGAAATTCTTTCAGAGGATTCTGGGAATTCTCCCTGGTTGTTTCCAAAGCTTCCCTTTGATAGCCATAAACAAATTACCTCACGAATAACTTCTTAATCAGGGAAGAGAAGTGCTGTTCTCTACTTGATCTTTCCCTTTGGGTGGTCCCAGCCAGAGAGCCGCTGTCTTCCTCCTGATAGTTTGGCTTCTGAAAAGCCATCCAGCGTTACGCTGACAGCTGTAGAACCCTTTTTTGTTAGGATAACAAACATCCTGTGTTGAGGACAGCTTCAAGCCAGCTTGCAGTATGCCCAATTAGAGAAGCTAAAATCTCATTTGTTTCACCATGGGAGCCCCCTGAAAGCACACCGTTTTGGCCTCATTACAGTATTTTTAACTTTACAAAAACAATTTCATTATGGAAATTAAAGGAGCTCATTTGGCCTTAGCATGTATGCTGAAGTTAATAAATTCCAGAAGTATTTCAACTACCGCAGGGTGCAGTTTTGTCTTCACTTAATCACAGCCAATAGTTTCTGTTAAAAAATAAATAAATAAATGAAACATGATGGGTCCAAAGGAATAGTCTCATTTTCATTTGCTAATTGCTGTGCTTTGATTAAAAAGGAAACAAATCTGCAAGAAAAATATTACTTTCTACTGTGTTAGAATGGAATGAATTCATGAAATTCATGTCTGTGGACATGTCGATCATGTAAATGCACTATCTCAGAGCACTCTGTTCATGTGTAACTTCTGGGTAACTAGGATTCAAAGAACAAAATTGAAATAACATCTTCTGCCAACTCAGTGTTTCATGTTAAAGAAAGAGTTAAAATTTTCCAATGACTATTCCTTGAAAAAGGAAGAAATTTTCCTGTTTTGGAAGTAATTGGCTTTTGTCACGCTAACAAAAAGGGAAAATAATACAACAGGCGATCCGAGGGTGATTAGGGGTGGGAGGTGTTGGATTTGAGACTTCAAATATCCCTGGAACTGTTTGAATGACAGATAAGTCTGTGCAAGTCCCCAGCCATCCTCGCTCTAGAGGACCCTGTGCTGAATTATATTAAACTCAGTCTATTTTTCTTTGATAATGAAACTATAGGCTAAAATACCTTGCATCTATTTTTACTCTAAACTTCAAATGTTATAAAGTGATCTCATCTAGATCAAATTGTAATCAATAAATGACATTAAATAGAAGACTTCTAAAATTATAATATTGAGATTAAGTAAATTATTAATTAAGACATAAATACAGGGGCTGAGGGTGTACCTCAGTGGTAGAGCATGTGCTTAGCATGTGCAAGACCTTGGGTTCAATCCCCAGCACTGAAAAAAAATGCATACTTTTCTTCCTCCCATCAGAACAGTGACACATTAAATTTTTGAAAAGTTAAAGAAAGGGAGAAGGAGAAAATGATCTACAAAAAAGCTAGAAAAAAGAATTGAAAAAACCCAACAAGTTTGGACAAGACATAATTCCATCTTTCTTGCATGTGCAATTCTATGTATTTTTGTGTATTTTCTCCTAGTGACTCTCTCTGTATGTTCATCCAACCCCCTCCTTTGCTATCTATCTATCTATCTATCTATCTATCTATCTATCTATCTAACAATCTATCTATCTAATCTATCATCTATCTATCAATCTATCTATCTATCTATCTATCTATCTATCATCTATCTATCATCCATCTATCTTCTATCATCTACATATAGAGAGTAGTAGTTAACTGTTACAAAGAGCATCATTTTTAACAAGTCATTTGTTACAAATGATGCTCTTTGTAACATAATCTCTATCTTGCTGATTTAATCAGTGATCTTGGTTTCTTTAATTCCTCTTCCATAAGGATATATAAGAACTCATAGGGGCAGCTACAAACCTAGGTGAAGTTAGTTTCACTATTGGATGGTGTTGTGGTTTAGATTTAGAATCTGCCCCAGAACTCATGGTAGAAGAAGCAGCCATGTTGGAGGTGGTACTGATGGCTGAGGAGGGATCCTTGGGGGTGTGGCCAGAAACAATGTTTCTGGGGCTGGTTGCTGTAGCTTCCTTCTCCTTTCTGTATCCTCTGTGGCCATGAGCTGATAAAAAGCTCTCTCCTTCTCCTCTCTGCTTCCCACCATCATGTCCTAAGGACCTGTGACCCCAGCTATTGCTTGGCAGCCAGCATAAATGGATGACAGATATGGACAGAAATCTCCAGACCATAAGCAGATAAATCTTTCTTTCTCTAAGTTGTGGTTGTCAGGTATTTTAGATTGCAGTGCTGAGAATGCTGACTGAAAGAGAGGGTATCTATCTTTTATAACTTGGTTGCCTCATGGTGAAAAGCTCTACTAATATCTCCCAAAACATTATCAGCATCTTAAGCTAAATATTTGTAGCCTTTCTTTCATCCTCAAACACAACAAGCAGCAATTTGATGTAGAAGAAAGATTACTAGTTTTGGTTCTGGGCTAGCTCTGAGAATTGGTCAGTTATGGCCATATAACATATTATACAAAACTAAGTGACTAGAAACAATGAACATATGTTATATCACACAGTCTCTGAAGGTCAGGAATTTAAGGGTGGCTTATCTGGATGGTTATGGTGTGTATTAGTTTGCCAGGGCTGTTATAACAAAGTACCACAAACCAAGTGACTTAAAACAACAGAAATTTATTGTCTTACAGTTCTGGAGGCAGATATTGGCAGGGTCGTGTCCCTCTAAAACATATAGGGGAGAATACTTTCTTGCTTCTTCCAGCTCCTGGTGTTGGCTGCAATCTTTAGGATTCCAGAGACTCATTAGTCCAGTCTCAGCCTCCATTGTTACAGGCCCATCTTCTCCCCAGGTGTCTCTACATTGTTATCCTTCTGTGTCTTATTTCTGTGCCCAAATTTCCCCTTTTTATAATGATACCAGCCAGATTGGACGAGGGTCCACCATAAAGACCATATCTTATCCTCATTAGATCTTCAAAGGCCCTATTTTCAAATGAGGTCACATTCACAGTTGCCAGGAATTAGAGTATCCATAGTGGGGGCTTGGATTCAACCCATAACAGGACTTTTTCATGAAATTATTGTAAAATATTGGCTTGTCTCCAGGCATCTGAAGACTCAACTGTGGCTTGAAAATCTGCTTCCTAAATGGCTCATTCACATGACTGGTGTGTTGATGTGGTTATGGTGGGAGGCCTCTCCATGGTCACAGTATGCCATAACTATTTTTATGATAATGACAGTTGCTTCTGTAGAGGAGGAAAGATTTCTCTTCTCATTCACTAGGCTTATGGCTGAGCCTCTGTAACAAAAGAGAGATCAACAAAAGAAAAATATACAAATGCCTTTAACGTAAGTTTTATGTGACATGGGAGCCTTCAGAAATGGAGACCTAAGGAAATAGGGAAACTTATGTGTATATTGTGCTAGGTTTGATGAATAAGTGATAGTTGGGGATAATCGTGATTAAGACAAAGGGTGTGTGACTTAATGCCTATAAAAATTGGGGGGAAGCTTAGCAAGGCCTATTTGTTCAGATGCTTCTCTGTGACCATGTGTCTTCGGAGATAAAGATGTTCTTTTCTTCTGAATATAGGGAGGGCACCTTTCAAATGAAGGTTTTATGACCTACTTCAGAGGAGAAGGGTGCGGGGAAGATGAAAGGACCTGCCAGCTTTTGGGGTCTTCTCAAATGCCAAGGTGCCATATTTGGGGTTAGCATGCCCTGAAACCCATCACCACCATGGCCCCAGTCCTTTATGGCAGGTGTTTGTGCTCTTTTACTGGGAGCTGGTGATTCCAGGTCCCACCTCCCACCCACTAACCAGGTTGCAAAAGCTTTGAAGATATCACCTGCTATTTTCACAACACCTCCAGCATCTAATCCGGTGTTTCTACTTATTAGGGACGAAATACAAATTTGATGAACGAGTGAAGAACTGAGGGTGGTTGTGAGCCTCCAGGTACCTTTGTGTTTTCTTGTTGGCAAGGACAGGAGCTGCAAAGCAGTAACAAGCAACAGAGCTTTTCTTACTAGCAGGACCAATGCAGATCAAATTCTAAAGAGTGGTCCAAGGGAGGGCTGTGTAATAGAGAAACCAATTTTCAGCAATCTTTTCTCAGAATTGCATGACAATCAACTACCTGGGTCAATTTGGTTGAAGAGTTCTTTTACTGAGTGCCATTATCCCATACTTTGAAATTGCACATGACCTTGGATTGGTTTTTAACTGGCCCTTGATGTCTCTTTTAATGGCATAACCTATTTACCTATTTTTGCTTTTTATTATTTTTACTTATGCATCTTTTTTATTTGTTATACAAAGCTTCCTCTGTATCAGAATTATCCTTTGCAAGGGATCAGGGCAGTCATTTACGCCAACAACCTCATAACCCAATATTTTGTTTTCAACATTATTCCTTATAATAATGTTATAAATATCAACCTTCTCCAAATAAATCCTTCCCAGGGGTACATGCTTAGTCAATAACTGAAATAACGAATACGCATTCTTTTTACTTCAAGAAAAGTCCTTTTCTATCCTTGCTTTACTTCTCAACATTGTGTTACTTGCATCTGTGACTTTAGTGACCCCCCAAAATGTATTTCTTATCTTAAGTATGCCTCTTTTCTTGCTTCTCCCTTATTTACTATATACTAATATTGACAGGAAAAAATAAGAACTCTGAAATTTATTCTCAAAATGCACATGATCCAGACTAGATTGTATCAAAAGAATTTTTCACATGTATCGCACATCACTCAGTTCTGTCTTATTTTTTCTCTCCTGTTTACTTCATACTTGGAGCTGAGGTGTTTGCACTGGTGGATTTGAGGAATAGAAGTCTGACCTGCATTTTGTAGCTGTCTGTGTGTTGGGGAGTATACACATGAGTATAACCACTCTTGTATGCTGAAGGATTTTTTTTTTACCTCCCATGAAGTTGTATTTCCATAGCAAGCATACACCTTTTGTTTAGGCTTTCTATTCTGGTTTTAGATGCCTAAGGAGAGATTGGAAGAGGCCATGGTGTACCCATTAGGAATTTGACTTCCTCCCCCTGCCAGAGGTGAAGAACTGGACTTTGCACCTCCTATATTGATAAAATGAAAAATATCAGGATCCTGGAATATCAGAGCTGCACAAGACTTTAATTAATTGACCAGTTTTATTGTCTTGTTATATAAATTAGAAAACTGGAGTACAGAGAGGGTGAGTGAATTACTTTCCATCACAACTCTACCTACTCCAGTGTTAAAAGATAAAATCTCAGGGCTGGGGGTATATAGCTCAGTGGTAGAGTGCTTGCCTAGCATGTCCAAGGCTCTGTGTCAATCCCTAGTACTATGTACACACACACACACACACATCCACACACAAGACAAAGTCTCTTATTGTCTTTCATTGTCACTTGACAGTAAGAAAATTAATTCAAAAGGCCCTAGATATCCTAAACATCAATAGCTTTGGCCCTATGAGTAGTTATATTAACTCATTTAGGAGAGACGGTCTATTGATAAATAGATTTGGCGGCTGTGGCAAGTGTAAATAGCTCCTTCGTTGTCTTAGAAGTCAACGATTCTTTTTAAACATTAGGCATACCTCCTGAGAGATACAATTATCACTCCTAGAAGTTACTGAAGAATTTGAAGCTTTGAAGAAAGTTTAAATAAAAATCAAAAGAAGGAACTAATATTGTGCAGTAGACGGTCTACCCTGAATGCTGTCTGATTCCCAGTAGGAACATTGTTTTATAGATCAAGGGTTCCACGTTCATACCCTTTACACCATTAAATCTGAAATGTGGAGGTTTTTTTTTCCTTCTACAGTAAGCCTGAATTTTAAACAGGGACAGTCTCATGATTCTAAATATTTTGAACAAAGTGGTAGAAAATATAAAAAGCAGTCATCAGCTGAATATGAGATTCTCGGAGTTGCTTAAATTCCCTTATCCTCCTTTTCCACATCTGTATAATTAAGGAGTTCTTGATGCCTCTAAAGGGAAGGGAATAAAAAGTGATTTATTAGCCAGGCATAATGGCATGCCCTTGTAATCCCAGTACTTGGGAGGCTGAGACTGGAGGATCTGGGTTCGCAGCCAACCTCAGCTACTTAGGCCCTCCCGGACTTAGTGAGACCCTGTTTCAAAATAAAGAATAAAAAAATAGGGCTGGGGGTGTAGCTTGGAGGTAGAACGCCCCTGAGTTCAATCCCCAGTACCTCAAAAAAAGTGATTTATTCATTCACTTATATTCTTCTCTTTTTATGGTATGGGGGATTGAGCCCAGGGGCATTCTACCTCTGAACTACATCCCCAGACCTTTTAACTTTTTTATTTTGAAGCAAGGTCTCGCTAAGTTGCAGAGGGCCTTGCTGAGTTGCTGAGGCTGGCCTTGGATCTGCAGTTCTCCTGTCTCAGCCTCCCACGTATTGGGATTATAGGTGTATATCACCATACTTGGTCCATTAATTCTTTCAACAAATAGTTAAGGATCTAAGATGCCTTGTATTTCTAAAAGTGCACTATTTCTTATTTCACAAAGTTCTCATTGTGTGGTAATCATCTGTTTGCTGCCTGAAGCGCCTCTGCTGCCACCAGACTGTCCGCCTTCTGAGGGTCAGGTGCTACACTGTCTGTCTTCTTAGTCACTGAGGGAATCTGAGTACCTAAGATGCTGCCTGTCACATAGTATATATTCAATCAATAGCAATCAGTGACTGGAGATGTGTCTTCAATGAGCCTGCAATGTCCAGGCAGAAACAGAAAACTATACAGGTGACATTAATGGCTTTTGATATGGGCTATACAAGAAACACACAGACACAGACACACACACACACACAGACACACACACACACACACACACACACACACACACACACACACTTGTTTTAGGAAGCATAAAGAAGGAACATTGACTCCAGCTTGCTGGAATCAGGGAAAGGTTCACAGAGAAAGTATGTGTTTGCAGAAACTCTATGAGGTAAGTGCTGTTCTGCTCATGTACATAGGTGAGGAAAATGAGGTTTAGGTACTCTTAAGCCAGGCTGTGAGCTCTGTGAGTATTAGAATCATTTGCTCATTTGAGACAGAAGAGATTTTGCATTGTGTTGTCTCTGAGCTGAAATAATAGTTCTAAGCTCATTCTCCTTTGTTCCAGGTGGTTATCCTGAAGGCAGGGAGTCTGGTAGGTACAGATATGCATTGCTTAAACGATGGGAACATGTTCTGAGAAGTGAATTGCTAAGTGGTTTCATCATTGTGTGGACATCATGGAATTTATTTTCACAAATCTGAATGATATAGCATGCTACATACCTAGGCTATATGGTAGGTAGGTAGGTAGATGATAAATAGATAGGTAGATAGATAGATAGATAGATAGATAGATTGATTGATTTGGAATAGCCTATTGCTCCTAGGGCCATGATGAACAAAACAACACAAGATTAAAATCAAGCACAAGAGAAAATGATATAATCAAGAGAGTAAACATGAGATGTACAAGGCTGCTGTTGGCAAAACATGGCACGCTGTTTTAATGGTAACCTTTTTTTAAAAAAATAAGTAGGAGTATACTCTAACAATAAAAAGTATATTACAGTAAATATGTAAACCAGTTGCACAGTTATTTATCATCATTGTCAAGTATTATGTACTATATATAACTATATGTGCTAGGTTTTATACACCTGGCAGCTGGCAGCACAGTTGTGTGTTTGCACCAGCATCACCACAAACATGTGAGGAATGCATTGTTCTACAGCATTTAAAATAGCTACAATGTCACTAGGCGATAGGAATTTTTCAGCTCTATTATAATCGTATGGGACCAGCATTGTACATGTGGTCCACCACTGACCAAAACATTTTGGGTTGTATGAGTATATGTCTATTCCAAGTTGTTTGCATAATGGCCAATACTATTCCAATATTTATTTATTCTTGAGGTGGGGTCTCACTATGTTGCCTGGGCTAGTCTTGAACTCCCAGGCTCCTGTGATCCTCCATTCTCAGCCTCCTGAATGGGACAACAAGTGTGTGCTACCACTCCCAGCTCTATGGCTTTATTCTGATTTTTACCTTCAGGTGTATATTGATTGGCAGATCTCTAAAGTATCTTTTGTTTTCATTTTATGATTACAAAAGAAAGTGTTTAAATTCTAAAAGCAAGATCAGTGTTCCCACCCTCCTTCCTTTCAGTCCTAGCTTGTTTTGATCCCTAGTGCTCCAAACATCCAATCAGTGATTTCAAAAGAGAACTTTAATACCATTGGTTACCAACTTAATGATGGCTTTTCAGTTTCCTGTCCACTGGATCAAAATGTTCACCATCCTTTGTCTCTGCCATAAATCTCATCAAAGTGTTTATATCTAGCCAAAGTCCCTTTTAAATGCAAATGCACAAGTTCAGTAGAGACACAAACACCACGTGGATTGTTAACTGCAGACTGTTCCAATCGTTAACTGCAGCTTGCAGAAATTCTTGATGGAAAGAGAAAAATGGAAAAGAAAAAAAAAAAGAAAGAAAAAGCATGCAGGTTCTTTTTAATGAGGCTTTCTTTCTCATTCATCAAAGGTGATGTTGCTTTGCCCAGCTGGCCTGGTTTGAAAATTAGAAAATAGCTTAATCTGGTTCACATACGAGACCTTAGTAGCAGGTGAAGAAGTACATGTATTAAGGTGTATATTTCTTTGATTTATTTATTTTTAAACCATACCCTTTGCCATTAGGTTTAGGGTCTTTAATAGGGATGATTAAAGAACATACACACACACACACACACACACACACACACACACACACAATCTGTCCATGTGAGTATTACCCTGTTGAGTAGAAAACATTTTTTTCTTTCTGATTCTTTTTCAAAATCCTCTTTGCCAGGGTTGTGGAGGAGGTATCAGAGTGGAATTGCAGGGCTGGAAAACTCCTAGAAATCCTCCATTTTGAACCTGTCTTTTTCTAGATAAGAATCCTCAGCACCGACCCTGACTCAGGGGTGACTGTGGCCTGCCCATGGTCTCACAGGTAGGTAGGGCACTAGCCCAAGTGGAAAGCAGGTCTTCCCATTCCTGACCAGAACCCTTTCCTATGACATTACAGAGGTAAGTTAGGCATGGAAAGAATTGTGGTAAGCTACAGATTGAACAATCATGTCCCCCAGGATTTATATGTCAAAATCCTAACTTCTGGTGTGGTGGTGGTATTAGGAGGTGATCAGGTCAGAGGTCATGAGGACAGGACCCTTGTGAATAGCATTAGTGCCCTTACACAAGAGGACTGAGAGAGACCCTCCACCCCTTTCACCAGGTGAGGACACAGGTAGAGGGTACCATCTGTGAAAGTGGGCCCTCATCACACTCCATGTCTGCTAATGCCTTGATCTTGGACCTCTCAAATTCTAATTCTAGAAATGTAAAAATTAACTCCTGTTGTTTAAAAGTCACCCAGTATATGATTTTTTTGTTTTTTGGTTATAACCACCTGAACAGACTAAGATGTGCTATTTCCTTCTTTGGAGGGTGAAATATGCAATACGGTTCTTAATCTCTTTGGGATGGTGTGTCTAGGTAATGATGCAGGACAATCCCAGCTGAACCCGGCTTAAGCAAGAGAACCAAACTTAGTGGCTCAAGCAACTGCAAAGTCTAGCACTTAATACTGACCCAGGTCTCTCTTAATTTCTGGGCTCGGATCTCTACCATTGTGATTTCATTTGATGGCTGCCCATAGTCCCAGGATTAAATCCTCCCAGGTTCAAATCCAAAGCAAAAAAGAATCCCCCTCTCCCCCAGCAGTTTGAATTAGCACTTACTGGCTCAGTTGAGTAACATGCCCATTTCCAAACATATATCATCATGGCCCAGGGGGATCTGATGCTTTCCTTACCAAGGTCTGAATCACATGTCTGTCTTGGAGCCAAGATCATGATCAATTCTAACAGAAGCACTGAGAAGGTTGAGTAGGTATGGATGGTAAAACAAAACTAAACAAACAAAAAGTTATCTCTGCAAAGAGCATTTTACCATAGTCTTAGAAGCCAGTATCTTCCTTTCCTTTGTTCATTTGTAAATTTCTTTCAGCATTAGGCCAGCAGAACCATACATATGCAAAGAATAAAGTCCTGTGGGAAATAATATGCTTGAATATGATAATGATCCTTTCATTAAAATGTAAGTTCTTATTTTAGAAAAAATACAGGGTAAAAATTTGAGGCAATAACCTGAGTTGACTACCGAAAGGCAGAGGACTCGATTCATAGGCAAAGGCCTCTCAAGGAGAGGAACTTTGCCAAGCCTGGCTGAGTCGCTCTTCCCTACATCCCACCCACTGTGTTCCTCAATGAATACTGCCTCAGTGTAGTGGGCTTCTTAGCATTTGATTGCTGTAGAATTTCCTTCTCATTATTCTAAAATTCCAGCATACAGAGAACAAGTTACCACATGCTGATTGAGCAATTTTCAGTCTGCCTTTTCTTTTCTATCTGGGTTTTCTATAGTTTAGACCTTGAATGTACCCCAAAGGCCCATGTGTTCAAGGTTTGGTCCCCAGCTTGACACTATTGGGAGATGATGGAACCTTTAAAAGGTGGGGCCTTGTGGGAGGAAGTTAGGTCATTAGGGACATGCCCTCAAGGGGGATAGTGGGGCCCTGACCCCTCATCTCTCTCTCTCTCTCTCTTCTGTTTCTGGCTATGAGGGTGAATGGGCTTCTTCTACCCTGCAATCCTACCATGATGTACTGCCTAGACATAGGCCCAACAGCAACAGGACCAAGTGACCATGTAGATCTGTTGAAATCTCCAAAACTGTGAGCTAAAATAAATCTTTTATTTTTATAAGATGATTATCTCAGGGCTTTTATTTTTTGTACTACAGATTGAACCCAGGGGCATTCTACCTATGAGCTATGCTTCCCACACCCCCAGCATTTTTTTTTTTTGAAACAAGGTCTTGCTAAGTTGCTGAGGGTTTGACTAAATTGCTGAGGCTGGCCTCAAACCTCCGATTCCCCTGTCTCAGCCTCCCAAGTACTGGTATTACAGGCATGCACCACCACTCTTGGCTTCAGGCATTTTTCCATGTTAATGGAAGACTGACTAAAGCAGGGTTGGATAGTTAAAAAGGACTTTAGATTTGGTTTGCCTCAAAGGAATCCAACAGGCTTGTCAGGCATATTCTCAAGCACCCAGAACCCTCTTCCATTGTTTCTTTGAGATTTCCAAGACTGTTCTGTCTTGACAAAGTATTTTTCCAAGTCTTCTTCCCACTGGGGATGAAAGGGGGGACTCATGTAGCCGCAGGGCACTCTTTTTTGGGATCCCCACCTACAGCCCATGGAACCTCTAGAAAGTAGATACCATCTACACCTTCAGAATTCAAATGGCTTCACTTCCCTATCCACACAATGTTTAGAATGATTCATTTGAAATCCCACCCAGAACTATTTAAACAGATGTCCATCTATGCTGATCAGCTCACATTTCCACACTTCAAAGAGTCCTCTGGAATTGGAATGGATACTACAACTCATGATTGGAGGGGTCCTTGGCTTATGAATGGATACTAACCCATTCAGATATAGATCAATTAGCAAGTATGTCTGTGCACTTATACCACCACATTCTCTCTTGTTAAGTCATCTTGTATGCAGATAAAATCCTTCAGCAAAATTGACCTTCTATAAGTGAGAGGTTGACTAAAAGCTGAATACCGTGGCAGCAACATGTGCCCAAAGTAGCCCTTTTCCTGTGAAATCTCTCATTTGAGCACAGCATGCCTATGCGGTTTTACTATTCAGCCAAACATGGGAGATTTGCTTGAAGTCTTTGATTAATACAAATAATTGCTGCCCTAGAAGAAGCTCTGATGGTTGGGAGGCCATTAGCGGTGCACAGCTGCCATGGACTAGGAGCAACCTGCATGCACAAAGATGATATATGGATGGATTCTGTGGCTTGAGCACACTGATTGTCCTGCAGTTCAGTCAGGAGAGTTGTGAGAGTTGAACAGTGTGTATGAGGTGCAGGGGAGGGCGGTGGCTGGAAGAGAGTGCCATCAGAGGTGGTGGAGCAGAATGAATGATGGAAGGTGTTCTCAGGAACAATTCCTGCTATTTCTCTGGCACTTTAATCTATTTTGACTTTGATTCCTACAACAAGGGGTGTGGTAAGTCAGGGAGTATTTGTCTCTTCTGTTTTACCAGTGAAGAAAATGAGGTTCATGGAAATCTAGCAACATATTCAGAACCACAATGCTGCCAGGTGCTGGTGGCATGTGCCTATCATCGTACCAACTCAGGAGTCTGAGGCAGGAGGATTGCAAGGCTGAGGCCAGCCTCAACAACCTAATAAGACTATCTCAAAATAAAAAAATCAAAAGGGGTGGGGATGTAGCTCAGAGGTAGAGTGCTACTGTGCCCAGTCCCCAATACCAAAGGGACTGAGAAGCACAATGCTGAAACTTGTAGAATCAGGACACAAATTGAAGCTGTTTGAATCAGAGTCCAGGGCTCTTCCTACTTTACCAAGTACTAGCATTGTTTTTTGTATGGATATAAAGGCATCATGTGAGTTCACGTGTTCACTTCTTAAAGATCATGGGTGAAGTGGTGGGGCATGAGAAGTAGGTAAACAGATATCTGAATTCTATATGAATCATGATTAGTTTCTGTCATGGGAGAAGGATCAATTCCTCAACTCAGGATTGGAGGGGTCCTTGGCTTATGCAATGGAAAATAATTTCAGCATGAGCTAGTCAGAGACATAGACAGAGGTATATTTAGGAAGGTAAGAAATACACGTTTGAGAGAGAATACAGGCCACCTCCAGAGTGGGAGAGGAGCACTTCAGAAGTGCAGGGCTCTTCTTCTAAAGGAAACTTAGTAAATGGGAAACCTGATAGGTGGTGGGGCGGGGCGCCTAATGAGTTTGTTTCCTTTGATTGTGGCGCACAGCGCAGGTGGCAGTCGTCTGGTTCTTCTTGGAATCTTCAGGTTGACCTTTTTTTTTTTTTTTGCGGTACCGGGATTTGAACCCAGGGGCATTCTACCTCCGCACTACACCCCCGGCCCTATTTTTTTATACTTTATTTTGAAACCGGGTCTCACGAAGTTGCGGAGGGCCTCACTAAGTAGAGAGAGAGAGAGAGAGAGAGACAGGGAGAGAGAGAGAGAGAGAGCTGAGGCTGGCCACGAACCCAGATCCTCCAGTCTCCGCCTCCCAAAGTACTGGGATTACAAGCATGCGCCACCACGCCCAGCCAGATTGACCTTATCTAGTTGATGGATCGCACTTGGACTGAACCTGTATCACTGGACTTTGAACAATATCTTTCTCTAGACTTATTTTGATCAGTCTAAAAATACATTCTATAAGTTAAAAATATATGCACCAATTAACTGGACATACAGTTTTTTAAGCTTTACTGGACATTTTATGAATTTAGGCCTGGAGGGCCTTCACCTTCTGGGTGAAGGACCACCATGGGGGTTTTTAGATTTAAAGCTACAGTCTCCCTTTCTTTCCCTCTTTGTCTCCTTTCTACCTATTACTTTTATTTCTCCTATCCTACCTCAGTTTGTACATTAAATAAATATCTAATTGGCCAAACTTTGAACATTATTTATTGTCTATGCAGCTGTCTCCTCTACAGGGAAGCTCCTGTTAAGTGGTCCAGATGAGAAGAGTCCTTGGGTCTGCTTTGTCTCCTGGATGGGCATTCCCATGACCTACTCCTTTTACTTTGTTGCTTTGGTTTACTAACTCTTTTACTGACTAACTAGTCTTTTCATTTTTCCTTTTTTTTTTACATTAGGGAATACTTCCAAGTAATTTCATCTATTTCTTTTTTATTTATTTTAAATATTTACTTCTAGAAAGTGACTGCATTTCTCTGATTCCTAGTTGGATAAGGGCCTGCTTCATTTGAACCTGTTCATAGAAACAATATCTACTATAGTTAAGTCTGGATCATTTGGTAGGTCGGAAGGAAGCTCTTGATAAACTGTAATCATAGTTTAAATTAAACCAGGTTAATGCTCAGTTGTTGAAGCATGTGTGATCAGGGCAAACAGGATCGGGGTGTGGGCTAGGGCAGTCATCAGCTGATAACCCTGATTGTTGACCACCTACCTAGAAAGCTGAGCAATGTGGGCCCTGGGGGATCACGGGGAGGCCAGGGAGGCAGGGTTCTAGGTGCCCTGATCCTATTCAATCAAATCTTTGATAGTTGAAAGTTAATCATGCTAAGCACTGTGCTTGGAACAGGAAGAGTTTTAGGTAAAGGGAACATCTAATGCAGCCATATACTCTCAGCATTAAGACCACAACCCTAGCCTGGTGTGGTGGCGCGCTCCTGTAATCCCAGTACTTGGGAGACTGAGACAGGAGGATTGCAGGTTCACAGGAAGTCTCAGCAACTTAGTGAGACCCTTAGCAACTTAGCAAGACCCTGTTTCAAAATAAAATAATAGAAAAGGGCTGGGGGTGTAACCCGGAGGTAGAATGTCCCTGGGTTCAATCCTCAGTACCAATAAATAAATAAATAATCATGACTTTAGGAGTCTGGCTGCCTGGTTTTATATCCTGGCTCTGCCACCAGTGGAAGCTGTGTGACATGAGCAGTCCACACCTCCTCTCTGATATCATATGGAGATAGTAATAATGTCCACATTCTTATGTTGTTTAGGGGGAATTAAATGAATTAACATGCATAATCTGCATAAATAGATCCTAGGATAGTCTGAAACAGAATAAGTGGTCAATAATAAATAAATAAATACATAAATAAATAAATAGTCAATAAATATAACTTTTCAGCTGGGCATGATGGCACACACCTGTAATCCTAGTACATTGGAAGCTGAGACAGGAGGATCCCAGGTTTGACACCATCTTCAGCAATTTAGCAAGACTCTCCGCAATCTAGGGAGACCCTATTTCAAAACAAAGTATAAAAAGGGCTGAGGTGTAACTTGGAGGTAAAAATACTCTTGGGTTCAATCCCCAGTATCACAAAAATACATATATAAATAGCTAACTAAATACACATATAAATAAATAAGACATTTTATCAGATACACAAAAATCTTGTATTATACAGGGAGATGTAAGAAAACATTGATGTTTAAGGAAGTTAGTCTAATTAAAAAGACTATTATCTATCTGTTTATAGAAATCAGAATAATAGCATAGATAATCGTACATATCAGAAGATGAAATGATAAATATTGGTGTGTACTTTATGTTTTAGCATAGGATGAGATTTTTCTATCCTTAAATACTAGGAACTGTCATCACAAGAATGGTTGAACAAACTATCCTATGATCATGCGATGGAGTATTAGGCAGCTGTGAAGACAATGAGAATGAGCCCCAGATTCTTCTGTAGTCACCTAATACACAACAAGCAAAGACAATGCAGTGCAGATCTGAGTATACAGTAGGCTACCTTAGGTAGCAAAAGAGGTTGAATGAATATTTGTATGGCTATTTGTTTATTTGTGAGATAAAAAACACTAGAATGATAAGTCAGTTTTGATAAAAATGAATACTTCTATGAGCTAGAAGAATGAAAACCTGACTTCTTTGGATATGATTTTTATGTAGTTTTAATTTTTTGATCATATGAAGTTGTATTACGCAAAAGGCAAAATTGATTCACAAGATTAAAAAAAAAGACAACCCCCCAAATGAAAATCAATAGGAAGAAATCAATTTTTTTCCTGTTTTGTTTTTAGTGTTAGGGATTGAACCCAGGGCCTCAGATATGCTAAGCATTCACTCTACCACTGAACTACACCTGCAGCAGCACCAATCAATTTGATTCTAAATCATTATTATAATCATATAGAAAAAGACTTATCCCAAGTGATGTTTGAGCATGACGCTCTGGCTGGTCATTGGAAGGATATATAACTAAAGACAACCATAAAGAAATCCTAAACATTCAGTGATTTTGTTTTTGTAGAAATATTGGTGCTCTTATTTTGAAGCTATTTTATGTATATTGTTGTAAAAATAAAAATGTTAATTCTTATTAAAAACCATGATGTTATAATATAAATATAAAATTAATGACATTAAAAAGAAATACTATGATTTATTTATTTTGTTACTGGGAATTTAACCCAGGGGCATCCTACTTTCAAGCATCACCCTCACCAACGGGGCTTCTATTAGCGCATGTTTGTAGCAATTTGAGCATCGAAAGAATAATTATAATTGAATTTAAAACATTGAATAAATAAAAAACATAAGTATGAATCCATTAAGAGAGAAAGAAAGAAAGGGAGAATCATTTGACAACCTTGGAGGTAATGATGACATTCCTATAGTCTGAAATGTAGTAATTAAAAATAAAGCAAAAGGCAGGGTGGTATATGCCTATAATCCCAGCTACTCAGGAGACTGAGGCAGGAGGATCTCAACTTTGAGGCCAGCCTGGGCAACTTAGCGATGCCCTGTCTCAAAAGAAAGGGGAAAAACAAAGCAAAACAACAATAGAGGATTTTTGAGAGGGACTATAGTTCATTCCTTGTTGTTGAGGGAAAGATTTTCCCTCTTCCTTACTTGCTAAAATGTTACAACTAAACATAGAAAATGATGGGATTAGAAAATTACCATTCTGTGACCTCTAATGAAATTCTTGATTTAGACAAGGATCAGAAATGGATTTGAAGAGCATTGGATGAGGGGCTGGGATATTCAAATGAGGCCAAAGGATCAACCCATAGGTTCGCTGCTAATTGCAAAGGGAGGACATGCCTTTATAATCAGGAGATGTGGGGAGATAAACAGTGTCTATACCGCTGGGACATCCTAAATTTACATGTCTCCACAGTAATACAATATGAAGATACAGCATCCCCCTAAGTATTCTTGCCCAGAATATTCAACCTAAACCCAATCAAGCCTTTGGAACTAATTTCCAGATTATAGTAAATAAAGGGAAAAGAGAATAAGTTAACAATACAAGGAAACAATAAGTCAAGCTTAAAATGTCAAACCTTCTGGCCAAAGAAATAGCCAGATCTCTTCAAAAGGTCAATGTCCTGAGACTGTTTCAGAATAAGTAGATGAGAAGGACAGGCAGATACAATGTGAAGATGATGATTATACCCGTGCATTTTTTTTTTGGAGTGAATTTCTTTTTTTTTAACTTTTTATGTTCATTTATTGGTGCATTGTAAATTATAATTACATTTTTTAAACAGCTTCATCAGACATTTTGGGTCTGATAGGGGAATTAAATATGCACTGGGATGATAGATATTATAATGGAAACACTGTTTATTTTCTTAAGTGTAATTATACAATTATATAGAATTATAAGAGAATGTATTTTTAGGAGCTGCACGGCTGAGGTATTTAGGGGTAAAGTGTTACATTATCTGTAAAGTGTTACTTCCAAATTATTTGGCAAAAAAGAAACTATGCACATAGGTAAAGCAAGTACAGAATAATATTAATAATTATTGACTGTAGGTGATGGGTAAATTGATATTTGTTGCCCCTAATTGTTTCTATTACTTTGTATGTTTGCACTTTTAATAATGCAAAGTTGGAAAACATACACACTCTCATTAGCTATTTTTAGTGATTGTGAAATATTTGTATTATTTATAAGCTCTTCTATTAGATTTTAGACAGGTATAAATCACATTAATGATATAACTAGTAATGCAGATTTCTATACAAGTAATAATTAAAATTTTTAATTTCTGTGTTTTAACAGTAACTTCCAGGTAAGATGAGCTGTGAGGGAATCTATCCTTTAGTAACATTGGTTTATGTTTTGTTAATCTGTTCAACTCTCATCTCTGAATCCGAAAATCTGTCTAGCACACACCTTACCACTGATTAAGTGTGAAAAAATGTCCTGTCTCTTCTCTCAGACCTTTAAATAAATATATTCCCTATAAAACTACAGAATGGGAAAAGGCCTTTGCAAGCTATCCCTCTGACAGAGGTCTAATATCTAGAATATACAAAGAACTTAAAAGACTTTACACTAAGAAAACAATCCGATCAAGAAGTGGGCAACTGAAATGAATAGACACTTCACGAAAGAAGAGATGCAAATGGCCAATAGATACATGAAAAAATGTTCAATATCATTAGCAATCAGGGAGATGCAAATCAAAACTACTCTAAGATTTCATCTGACCCCAATTAGAATGGCAAGCATTAAGAAGTCAAACAACAACAAATGTTGGCGAGGATGTGGGGAAATTGGGACTCTTCTACACTGTTGGTGGGATTGCAAACTAGTTCAAC
>PVJS01016742.1:0-37096 GCA_004027185.1 Glis glis
CGAAGTTGCGGAGGGCCTCACTAGGTAGTGAGAGAGAGAGAGAGAGAGAGAGAGAGAGAGAGAGAGAGAGAGCTGAGGCTGGCCGCGAACCCGGATCCTCTGGTCTCCGCCTCCCCAAGTACTGGGATTACAAGCGTGCACCACCACGCCCGGCCTGCATGCTGTATATTTTAATGCATGATTACCATTTTATTGTATCATCATATTAAAATAATTATGTTTTACATTTGAGAAACAAGTCTCTTGAAAGTAAATAATAGTGGAAGTTTCAAAAATTACATGGCATTGAGATTAAAAACAGAAGGAGTCTTGAAGAACTGTCTGCTTTTACCACCACAGCATTTTTTTCTTTTTTGTAACCTCTGTGACTTGCTCAGGACAAGCTATAGTGGTACTAACGTGACATGATGAAGGGAGACAGTATTTACTGCTCAAATAAAATGTAGATTCAGATCTTGCTAAGCAAGTAAACTATTTGTCCTGGAGTGCTAAGTTAGAAATGAATGCTCATGGTGTATCTAAGAAACTTAATGACTTCAGAGGTATTTAATTTATGGGCATGGGACAATTTTATTGGAGTTAAATTTTCTTCTTTTGTAAGAGCATTGCCAGTTTATTATTTGCTTTTGTGTGTAGGTAGGAGATGGGATGCCTCTTTGTCCCTCCTAGGCTCCGTGAATCCTTCATATCTCTAGTCAGCCTGTCCTTTGCATTTCTTATTTGAATGTTCACGTGGTCCTTCTACTGTTTGCTTCATGCCAGGGCAACATGAGTAAAATATTAGTATATCTAAGAAAAATTTAAGAGTGGATGAATGATTTCAGGGGGATCCTGGAGACCGTGGGCACCCGGGACCACCAGGTGTTTTGGTGACTCCATCTGTTCCGCTCAAAGGTTTGTGTTCTGTTCAGCTCCTTCATAATTTATGCAGAAATGGGATTGAGTGGCCCAGACCAAAGAGTCTGGCTTGGTACCTCTGCGGCTTGCACACTAAGCAGGCTAAACACATGAACTTTAGCATGAAAATGTGATTATACCTGTGCAGGTAAAATGTTCATCTTGGTTCATGTCTATTGCCATGAGACAGTAAATTTTATTTTAGTATGTAAATTGTATGTTGACATTTTTATTATGTCATCTATTCAAAAGTAGTTTTTTTTAATTTCTGGAAAATGTATGAGATCATTTGACAAATACCACCACCAAGAAAGAAGTGGGCTAAATTAGTAACAAAGAGAACTCCACTCAGAGTTCCTGTGTCTGCAGAGGGACGGCCAAAAGGGAGGCAATTTAAGATGTTTCATTTAAGATGTGGCAAGAAACTGCAAATGTCTCCTACTTGTACTTTACCGAGCCTCACAAAGTCCTTGTGTCAGCCGGGCATGGTGGCACACGCTTGTAATCCCGGTACTTGGGAGGCTGAGACCGGAGGATCCGGGTTCGTGGCCAGCCTCAGCTACTTAATGAGGCCCTCCGCAACTTAGTGAGACCCAGTTTCAAAATAAAGAATAAAAAATAGGGCTGAGGGTGTAGCTCGGAGGTAGAATGCCCCTGGGTTCAACCCCCAGTATCGAAAAAAGAAAAAAAGTCCTTGTGTCTGAATATTAACCTGCATATTGGTGTTTGTTAATTCTCATCTCTCATGATCTTTGGCAGGTCCTCGGGGGGACCCGGGGTTCCCTGGCCGCTATGGAGAAACGGGGGATTCTGGACCACCTGGTCCCCCAGGCCTCTCAGGCAGACCTGGGGAAGCTTGTCCAGGTAGGGATCCGTTGTATTTTACATGTCAGATTTCTTTCCTGCATCACATCCACACTAGCGGTATCCATCAGCATTCTTGCAGCTATAATCTACAGATTGACCACACAACTTAAAGGAAAGAAGATTTATTTTCTTACGGTTTTGGGCTCAGTCCTTCTGAAGCTGGGGACTGCAGATCTCAGGGCATGGCGGAGGGAGAGCACATGGGCTCTGCTCGCATCATGGAGGCCAGAAACAAGAGAGAGCAGGGGGATGAGGAAGTCTTCATATAATCCCCAAGGCCGCACCCCCAGGGACCTACCTCCAGCCACACCCTAATGGCCTACCAGGTACCACCCAAGTAAATCCATTACAGTGGATTTATCCACTTCTGGGATTACAGCCCTCATGACTCAATTACATCAGCTCCAAACATTAAGTGAGCACTTTGGGGGACATTTTATATCTAACTATAACATTCTACCCCTGACCCATACAGAGCTCACACCCAGCTCAGAATGCAAAATGCATTTAGTCCTCTCCAAGAGTTCCCACAGTCTTAACAGTTCCAGCATTGCTGAAAAGTCCCAAAGTCCAAATTCTCCTCTGAGACTCAAGGTGAACTCTTGTGTGCCCTTGTAAAAGACTCTGAAGATCAAAATAAAAAGCAAGTTACATGCCTCCAATATACTCTTGCAAGGTGTCAACATTTGCATTCCCAAAGGGAGGAACAGGGTCATAGAAAGAAGGGATGGGACGAAAACAGTAACAGAATCTGAATGGACAAGCACTTGATCCTGCAGCTCCACTTCTGGCATCCGGGGCACATGGCGGTGAGATGCCATCTCCAAGGGGCCTTGGCAGCCCCGCCCCTACGACCTGGCTGATTGCAATGGGCGGTTTCCTGCCTCTTCCAGCCTGGCTCCATGGCTCGCAGCTAGCAGCGTTTCCTCACGGTCGTTCCACATTTCTGGCATTTCTAAATCTCAGGGGTTTTTCTTGCAACCTTGGCTTCACCCTCACAGCTTCACAAAGTGCCCCATTTGGGCCTGCTTGCAGAGATTTCGACCCTGCCACACATTGCCTGGCTTCCCAGGCCTTCTTTAGAAATCTGGGGGAAAGCCTCTACGGCCTCCTTTTTCTAGCAAAGCCAGTACTACGTGGGCTCTGAGGTGGACTGCCAACAGAAAAGATAGTCATGCCCTCTTTAATCTTTGCCACTGGGGCCTGCTCCATCCAGGCTGCCACTGACCCCAAGATCACCTGGGCTGTCCCTAGCCCCAATCTCATCTGGGCCGCCCCTGGCCCCAACTCCGTCTGCCGCCTCCATCATGGCCATCGCTGGCCCCGCCTCCATCACTGCCACTGCTTCCTCCTTCCTTTCGGCCATCTTCCTTCCTTCCGTGACATCATCTCTCTGAGCCACAGCTTTACACACACCTTTCCGGTCAAACTGCAAATCTTTAAAGTCTCTGCTTTATTTTCTGCTCCCAAAATTTGGTGTACAGTTTGCTGAATGCAGACATCAATATCCATAATGCAGTTTGGATATTTTGTTGTTTTGAGATTTCCTCTGCCAATTTAATCAGCCCGTCCTCTTTAAGTTTGGCTTTACACTAAGTCTCAGGATGCGGGCAAAATGAGGCTAAGTTCTTTGCCAAAGTGTAACACACGTGGCCTCTATTCCGTTTCCCCATGGAGTCCTCTCTGCCCTCCATAATCTCCTGAGCAAAGTCTCCACCATCCACCTTTCTAGCCACTTTCTGGCCCTTCCCCTTTCCACTCACAAACCAGTTCTGAAGAGTTATAATCCACATGGTCAGACTTAGATATAGCAGCAACCCCACTTCTCTGGTGCCATTTATTGTATCCGTCAGCATTCTTGCAGCTATATTCTAAAGATTGACCACATAATTTAGAGGAAAGAAGATATATTTTCTTATGGTTTTGGGCTCAGTCCATGTGAAGCTGGGGACTGCAGATCTCAGGGCATGGCGGAGGGAGAGCACATGGCCTGTGCTCACATCATGGAGGCCGGAAGCAAGAGAGCAGGAGGATGAGGAACCCTATATATAATCTCCAAGGCCCACCTCCAGCCACACCCTACCGGCCTACCAGGTACCACCCAGGTAAATCCATTACAATGGATTTATCCACTTCTGGGATTATTTATTTTTTTTGCAGTACCGGGGATTGAACCCAGGGGCGTTCTACCTCCACACTACACCCCTGGCCCTATTTTTTATACTTTATTTTGAAACCAGGTCTCACGAAGTTGCGGAGGGCCTCACTAAGTAGAGAGAGAAAGAGAGAGAGAGAGAGAGAGAGAGAGAGAGAGAGAGCTGAGGCTGGCCGTGAACCCGGATCCTCCGGTCTCCACCTCCCAAAGTACTGGGATTACAAGCGTGTGCCACCACGCCTGGCTCACTTCTGGGATTATAACTCTCATGACTCAATTACATCAGTTCCAAACATTAAGTGAGCGCTTTAGGGGACATTCTGTTTCATCAGCTGTCCTCAAATCTAGTTGATACTGAGATCACCTAAGGGGTATCTAAAAAGGATGGATGCCTGCACCCTCCACCAACCTAGAGTGTTGAGATTCGCTATGGTGAATGTGGCCCTGCATTTCTAATGTAAAACCAGGTGAAGAATCACTTAACTCAAACTAATCCATCACTTATTTGGAAGGGATACAAGTTCTTCAGCTGGACCTCAGAAATGGTTGATCAGTATCACAGGGGTGTTTGAGGGGTGTATACATGTAGCAGGACTCCTGCAAGACTGTCACCTGCAGACAGGATTTGAGACTGCTGCTAGGGTTATAGTACTTCCTCATTTTCCCCACCCTCCTGGAAGGTTCTCCCTGTTGACATCTACTTGTAAATTTCTGTTCATCCACCTAGGCCCAAACTTAAATCTCCTACACGAAATGCACAAATAAAAACTATGAAGCCAGGCATGGTGGCGCACGCTTGTAATCCCAGTACATGGGAGACTGGGACTGGAGGATCCAGGTTCGCGGCCAGCCTCAGCTACTTAATGAGGCCCTCTGCAACTTAGTGAGACCCTGTTTCAAAATAAAGAATAAAGCCGAGTGTGGTGGCGCACACTTGTAATCCCAGTACTTGGGAGGTTGAGACCGGAAGATCTGGGTTCGCGGCCAGCCTCAGCTACTTAGTGAGACTCTCTGCAACTTAGTGAGACCCTGTTTCACAATAAAGAATAAAAAACAGGGCTGGGGGTGTAGCTCAGAGGTAGAATTCCTCTAGGTTCTATTCCCAGTTCCGCAAAAAAAAAAATTAAAAAAAAGAATAAAAAAATAGGGCTGCGGGTGTAGCTCGGAGGTAGAATGCCCCTGGGTTCAATCCCCAGTACTGCAAAAAAAAAAAAAATTATGATTGAGCTGGGCATGGTGGCACATGCCTGTAATCCCAATACTTGGGAAGCTGAGACAGGAGGATTGCAGGTTCAAGGCTGCCTTCAGCAACTTAGTAAGACCCTGTTTAAAAATAAAAAATAAAATCGGACTGGGGATATATCTTGGAGGTAGAATATTCCTGAGTTCAATCCCTAGTACACCATACACACACACACACACACACACACACACACACACACACACAGAAGGCTCCTCCTCTCCTGCCCCACCCCTCAATAAAAACAAAAATGAGAAAACCATGAGTCACTGTGACATTTGACAAAAAGCCTGGGAAAGAGTCCAGATGATAGAAGAACTTTGAATTCTTCAGGAGCTGTACTGGTCAATATTCCTGGTAAGATGAGGAATGGGAGTCTGCAGGATAGGTATGTTCTGTGAACCCAGGGGAACTCATTCAACCTGTGATGGGAAAAGTCCTGAAGGTGTCTTTTACCTAGCCCATGTTTCTTGTTACATTTCCCAAAAAGGCCTAAGATATTCAACTGCTAACTACAAAATACTTGTTTAATACTTGTTTAATTAGTATCTAATACTCTGTAAGATCGGATGACCACGGAGATAGTAGAGCTTTGTCTAGTTCATTTCATCTTTAGACAGTAGTAGTAGTCTTGGCTTACTTAACCCAGGATTATTTCATTTTATTGGTGGTACTGGGGTTGAACCCAGGGGCATTCTACCTCCGAGCTACACCCCAGCCCTATTTTTTATTTTTTTTAATTTATTTATTTATTTTTTTTTTTTGCGGTACCGGGGATTGAACCCAGGGGCGTCCTACCTCTGCGCTATACCCCCGGCCCTATTTTTTATACTTTATTTTGAAACTGGGTCTCACAAAGTTGCGGAGGGCCTCACTAAGTAGAGAGAGAGAGAGAGAGAGAGAGAGAGAGAGACAGAGGCAGAGACAGAGACAGAGACAGAGCTGAGTGAGGCTGGCCGCGAACCCGGATCCTCCGGTCTCTGCCTCCCAAAGTACTGAGATTACAAGCGTGCGCCACCACGCCTGGCCTATATTTTATATTTTATTTTGAAACAGGGTCTTACTAAGTTGCAGAAGGCCTCACTAATTAGCTGACGCTGGCCATGAACCCGGATCCTCTGGTTTCAGCCTCCCAAGTACTGGGATTACAAGTGTGCGCCACTACGCCCAGGCCTCTTAACCCAGGATTATATACAACAGATAGCATATTCTCTTGGTCAGAAAGAATTAGACTCTGGTCTTAGATTTCTCCCTTGGGATATATTTATGATAAAATGCAGCCTCCTGGAGATTGAAATCAAAACCCAATGGGAATAAGTAACAAGTATCTCTAGTAGAGGCAGACCCCAAAATACAGGGAGGCTCTTAATTCCACAAACCCTTTTTAAAATAAGTTAACATAATGGCTTTCAAATCTTGACTGTGACCCATAGTAGAAAATGCATTTTATTTTGTATTACATCTATTGTATTACACAAACATATATGTATGCATGTTATTTGGAACACAAATTTCACAAAATAATGTCTTTATGGTATGTGATACACTCTATTTTCTATTTCATTCTTTTCTGTTGAAAAAAATTGTAGTCCAAGGCCAAATTATTATACTGTTGGATGGTCAAGACTGAGATAGGCCATACATTGTAGCCTGTTCTCTCTTGTGAGAGATGGGTAATTATTCTCCTTGGCACTGGGACAAGACAGCAGGCAGTGTCTAGGAGATCCAATGACTCTGAGTATCCAAGTCAGGTCCTAGGAAGGACAGGAAGACCAGATGGCAGCCAAATGCACAGGGGCACACCAATGTATATAACCCCTACAGATTTATTTGATAATGATCTGTAGTATCTACCATGGGATAAGCAAGGTTTCAGAGTCAGACAATCACAATCAGATTCCAGCCTTATCATTCAGTGGAAACCACACCGTACAGTATAGGAGAGTGAAATACTGATGAGTTCACACTATGAACTAGAAATGTTCCAATTTATACTACTTACCCACTGTGTGTCTTGGGCATTTATTAGTCCAGTTTTCCTGTCTGTAACATGGGGTCTTGTTAGAGTTGAAAGAAGTTATATGCATGCAGTCCTTAGAATACAGCCTGGTGCATAGTAAAAACTCAACGTCTCAGCTGTTACTTTTATTGATATTTGGCCTAAATCCTCTGTGCCTTATCTATAAGATATAAACTCTGCAGGGTTCTGTGGGGAGAAAAGATAATGTTTGCAAATATATACAAAACCCCAGCACATATGCACACAAAATGATAGTGCTAGGTGCACCAGCATGCTACGTTACTGATTACTAACGGGGTTACAGTTGTCTACTGCCAAACAAATTCCTCAAAACCTAGTGGTTTGGAACAACAATCCGTAAATCACCTCTCACTCTTTTTGCTGTTCAAGAGTTCAGGAAGAGCCTAATGGAGTAGTTCTGGCTTAAGGATTTTCTTCTGCTACAATCACAGAGGGACTGGAACTGGAGATTCAGGCTGGCAGGCATCTTTCTTGTATCTGTCTTGTAGTTTCAGACTTCCTGTGTGGGCTCTGTACCTAATAGAGGCTTCCTCACAGCACCAGGGGCTTCAGAGCTGTGATACTGTTTATGTGGTAGCTCAGGACTCTAAGCTTGTAAATCCAATGATCAAATGATCCAGCTCACAAAGGAGGAGTTGAACTGTCTTTCATTCAGGGAGAGAGAATGCCCCTCCTCTCAAAAGGGAAATGTCGGGGTTCTACCAGAGCACGTGGGGCCACAGCTACTGTGGGGCCATCGCGAGAAATGCAGCCTTCCAGGGAAAGCTTCAGGATCCAGGCATGCTTAGGAAGAAGGAGCTACAAGAACAGGCCACTCTCATCCACAGGCCTCCAGCTGTCCTTAAGCCAAGGACACCAGCACGCAGGGTCAGAGATCAAGGGCAGGCAGGCTTTACCTGCTGTGGAATTACTTGTTTTAACCTCATCTAAACACGCTGAACATCCGAACAGAATCTACCCAGCCCTTGCTATGGCTAGATAGTGCCTAAGCTCCTTACATGGATTATTTTATTTAATCCTCATAACAAGCCTACAGGGTAGATACAGCAGATTCCATAGTTAAATAACCTACTTAAAGTCCTGTGGCTAGAGGAGGAGAGGCCAAGTCCAAATCTGGCACCTCTGAGCTTCCCTGCCAATCTGTTCTGCTTAGATGAGTAGGTGAGTCTGTGTTTTTATCCACCAAATGTGCAAGCAGATTTATTCAGACCAGTTTTACCAAGTTCAGGGGGAGAGATTGAAAAAATAGTAACTTTAAATAAAATATAGCTATTTTGCCAATGACCCTAAGAATGGGGAAAAGACAAGACAATTTGATTCTTCAAATGTGTCTGTTTCCACGTAGATGCTTAGCGTGTTTCAAAGGAGGCGAGGCATTTTGATGGCTAGGATATTTTGAGCTATATTTCCCCCTTTTTTCTTTGATATAGTTTATTCAGATTATTATGATATAATTCCCTCTTTATAGCTAGGAATCTGCCTTTTGGAAAAGCAAACTATTTAACCGTCACTTTTTTTCTACTTCATTTGAGCAATTATCTAGAGCAGATTTCTTTTTTCTTTTATTTATTTATTTATTTATTTATTTATTGCGGTACTGGGGATTGAACTCAGGGGTGTTCTACCTCTGCGTTACACCCCTGGCCCTATTTTTTTTTTTATACTTTATTTTGAAACCGGGTCTCTTGAAGTTGCAGAGGGCCTCACTAGGTAGAGAGAGAGAGAGAGAGAGAGAGAGAGAGAGAGAGCTGAGGCTGGCCGCGAACCCAGAACCTCCGGTCTCCGTCTCCCAAAGTACTGGGACTACAAGCGTGCGCCACCACGCCCGGCTCTTTTTTCTTTTAAAAGACAACTTTATTGAGAGATCATTGACATAAAGATTATCTAAGGTATACAGCTTGATGTTCTGATGTAGTTATATGTTGTGAAACACTGGCCACATTGAAGCTGATTAATATCAGCTCTGTCACCTCTACCTAGTCATTGTGTGAGAGGGTTTTATTTAAGATCTATTCTCTCGGCAGTTTCAAGTGTACAATGCAGTACTGTTAACCATCATCCCCCTGCTGATATTAGGCCTCCAGAACTTACTTACGTGGCATAACCTGGCCTCCGTATCCTCTGACCAACATGGCCCCATTCCTCCTTCCTCCAGCCCTGCACAGCCACTTTCTATTCTCAGCTTCTATGAGTTTGACTATTGTAGATTCCACACAGAAGTGAGATCATATGGTATTTCTCTTCCTGTCACTCAACATCATGTCCTCCAGCACCATCTATTTTCATTTAAAAAACTCCATGACCTAAGGAAGAATGGGCTGATTTTGATTTTGTCTACAGAAACATTTACTCTGAGAGTATGTGTGGTTTTTTATTCTTAATTTCTCTTGCAGGCATGGTGGGACCCCCTGGGCCACCAGGGTTTCCTGGTCCTCCAGGGCTACCAGGGGCAGCGGGCATTCCTGGGAGACCTGACTCTGCCCCAGGAAAGCCAGGGAAGCCAGGACCACCTGGCCTGCCAGGAGCACCAGGCCTGCAGGGGCCTCCAGGACCAGATGGTAAAGTGTTCCTTATATATATTCTTTAGCATCTATGCTGCATTTAATATTTGTAGGGGTCATTCAGAAAGTATAACTTTCTAAATATGTAAACAGTTAAATAATGTTTCATGAGCCAAGTTAGTAATATTAAATTTTTTTTTACAAATAAATGAGCTGCAGTTGGACTAGAACAACAATTAAGGTATGTGCAATTAATTATTTGATTGGGAGTTGAAGTATGAATGATAGAATTTCGTAAATTAATATAATTTTGATTTTTTTCTTTTTGAGGTACCGGGGGTTGAACCCAGGAGCGTTCTACCTCCGAGCTACACCCCTGGCCCTATTTTTTATCCTTTATTTTGAAACCGGGTCTCACGAAGTTGTGGAGGGCCTCACTAAGTAGCTGAGGCTGGCCATGAACCCAGATCCTTGGGTCTCCGCCTCCCAAGTACTGGGATTACAAGTGTGCGCCACCACGCCCGGCTAATTTTGATTTTTTAAATGTAGTTTTTATTTTTGTCAGGGTCATAGATGAGCCTGGTTTAAGAGTAAAACTGTTCTACAAGGCCTGCTCTGAAGAACAGAAATCCCAGAGACCCTATTCTTCTATTCCTTCCTTCCCAGAGATGATTATTGCAACACATGTAACTGGATCTTTTCTTATGACTCTATTTTCATTCAACATACTCATATTGCTATTTCTTAATTTTCAGTTTATTATCTTTTGACTTCCCCCTACAGAAGATGTATTTAACTCTCATTTGCCACACAAGTTCATATTTTCTACTCCCATGACCTATTGATACAATTAGTGATTGTTATAACCTTGGTTATATAAATAGTGTTTATACTGAATGGTTATATAAGTGATATTAACTAGTCATATAATATTTGTTACTTTTACAGCACAGCATTTTGTAAATTGTCTTGCTTTCTATGTGTGTTTGCTTGGTTTTCAATATAGTTATTATTAATTTTATCACAATCACCCAGAATTATGTAAATCTCATCATTATACACTCTAACTCATTATTCTGTCAGTATTATCTCTTCGAATCAATCTTTCCTGGAGCTTTTTGGCTTGTTCAAATTAGGTCAGGTTGCACTTTTAATCTGTTGCAGAGATACTGTGTTGAGATCTTCTTTCACCATTATCCTGAGAATTTTCTTCATTCTCTCGCTCTCTTTTTTCCACAACTCATATCTCTTTCAGTGGTTTACTCTCTCATTATTCTTCCTGAGAAAGGATATGAATAAGAGGGTAAAGTTAGGGATCTTACTTGTCTGAAATGCCTTTATTCTGCTGCAAAGTTTGATTGACAGTTTGGCTAGGTATAAAATTCCAGGTTGCAAGAATTTTTCCTCAGGATTTGGCATTCTCTATTGTTTTATAGCCTCCAGTGTTGCTGCTGTAAATCCCAATAACATTTAGATACTCGATCCTTTGTTTGAAATCTATTTTCATTTCTGAAAGCTTTTATTTGTTTTTAGTATCTTCAATTTCACAACTATTTGCCTTTATGTGGGTATGTATATATTTGTAGGAACTCAATGGCTGTCTTCAATTCATGTATTCCATTCAATGTATATTATTCACTTCTGAAAAATTTTCTTCAAATATTTCTTTTAAGCATTCCTTCTTTCCTCCCCCTTTTTCCTCATTCTGAACTTTATATTAATTTTTTATTTAAAAACAACTTTACATGGCCATTTAATTATTTATTTGGTAATGGGGGTTGAACCCAGGGGCATTCTACCTCCAAGCTACACCCCCAGCCTTTTAAGTTTTTTATTCTGAAACAGGGTCTCAATAAGTTGCTCAGGGTCTCATTAAGTTGCTGAGGCTGGCCTCAATCCTGTGACCCTCCTGTCTCAGCCTTCCAAGTACTAAGATTACATGAGTGTGCCACTGTACTCAGCTACATATCTATTTAAAAAAAAAACAAACCTTAACTTGATTACTCTTCACCCCTTTATTTTTCAGTAATGCTTTTTTTGGGGGGGTCTTCAACTCCATCTTTCATCTCTCCTCCAGAATTTTTAAACTACTATCATAGTTAATATCTATGTATTTTTGCTTTGAAGGAGTTTGTTGTTGCTGTTGTTCTCTTTCACTGTTTCTTTTTGCAGCAGCCTGTTCAAGTTTCAGGGATGGAATACCCTCCCTCATCTGCTATTTTAGTTATATAGTTTCTATAAATGTTTTCTTCCTGCTGCACTATTTCCTTTTTTTTCCTTAAGGTAGGCAGGAGCTGCTACTTTTGGGAAGGGGAGCTTTTGGGAAGCTACTTTTGGGAAGGGGAGCTTCCCATCTATTTAACAAATCAAGCCTCACTGTCATTCTACTCCCTAAGCTCTAGGGGAGATTTCTGGCATAAATTTGATTCTTTCTCAGCTTTCCCCAATACCTGTTTAGATTTCAACATTTTTTTTAGGGTCTACTAAGACCTTTTCCTCTCCCCCCATTAGTTCCTCTTCCTTTTCCTTCATCCTATGGATTTATGCCTTTTTATAATATTATTTTACTAGTTTTTATTCTACTGGGATTTAGGGAGAATGTAGAATTTATGGTATGCATTTTGTCTGTCATCTTCAATCAGAAGTCTCCAAAATTTTGCTTTTGCAAGCCATCTTTATGTTTTCTTCATTAGTTAATGATTGATTTTTGAAGGGGGAAACATCTTTGCCATGTGCTCAATCTATTATTAAAAATAATTGTTTTGATATATGGTTGTTGTCATTCTGTTGTCATTGTTGTTCTGTAGCTTACTATCTTAGTGCTGAGAGTAAGGATGACTTTATGGTGTGCTGTGACAACTGCATGTTCTATGTGTATGCATATTCTTATCTGAGAGAGAGAGAGAGAGAGAGAGAGAGAGAGAGAGAGATTGAAATAAAGTATGGATCTGAGAAGGGAAACCTAGGGAGGAGGAGGACGTGAGTGCAAGAGTTTCCTGTTCTATAGGAGACATTAACCAAAATTATGTGGTTCTCTCTGCCCACCCCTTCCCCACCCTGCAGTGATACGTTGTAGTCTTGGTCAGCCTGGACCCCAAGGAATAAAGGGCAAAATGGGTCCCCCAGGAGGAAGAGGCTCAAAAGGAGAAAAAGGCAAGTATGCATGGAAGATAGGCTGTCGAGAAGACAACAAGGTGTGGAGAATTTGGGACATTTATGAGATGTACAATGCAGCATTTCATTTAGACTTGTTATTCATCTTTGTTACTCCTCATAAGTACACCACTTCATTATCTGCTGTGCAGTGATTAAAAGTCACCAAAATAAAGCTGGGTATGGTGGCCCACACCTGTTATCCCAGTACTTGGGAGGCTAAGACAGGAGGATTACAGGGTTGGGGCTAGCCTCAGTAATTTATCGAGACCCTCAGCAACTTAGACTTTGTTTCAAAATAAAAAATAAAAAGAGCTGAGGGTGTGTAGCTCAGAGGTAGAACACCCTGAGTTCAATCCCCAGTACCAAAAAAAAAGTGTTCAGTGCTTATACCTTGTAGTGTAAAGGCCATGAAATTCACATTCAAATGGTGACTTTGCTCAGAATGTCCTCTTGATTCCTTGAGAGCAGCAGAGATAGGGTGCTGTTTTACTCATTTCTCCCTGTGGGTCCTCCATTTTCCAGATTCCCATCAAATGCTGATGGCTCCATGTTTCTGCACTCTAAATTATCTCAGCCTTATTGAGCAACTAAGTTAGCTGGTGTGAGATCATAAATACAACTGAGGAGTTTGACTTATTTAAAGACTTTTTAAAAACTAAAAGTCCTAGCCGGGCATGGTGGTGTACTCCTATAATCCCAGTACTTGGGAGGCTGAGACAGGAGGATCGCATGTTTGAGGAACAACCTCAGCAAGTTAGTGCACCCTCAGCAACCTAGTGGGACCCTGTTTCAAAACAAAACAAAAAAAATTTTAAGGGGTTGGGGGTGTAACTCAGAGGTAGAATTACCCTGGGTTCAATCCCCAGTACTGCCCAACACAAAACTAAATTAAAACTAAACTAAACTAAAAGTCCTGATGATTAGTTGCTGTGTTCTGGTGAATTACAATTGTCATGTTCAATGCAATCAATAATTCATCCTTCTTAGTGTATTATTTTTTCCCTGATTTTTCAGGGTTTATGCCCTGACAAGTTTATTTGTTTGTTTGTTTGGTGTTTTAAAACTCGTGGGTTTTTTTTTCTCCTTCAAATTAACCAAGAAAGATGTTTCAATTCTTCAGTAGAACTGGATATCAACTTTCCCGCTAGAATTTATCAGGATGAGTTTATTAAGGCACCAAACACCCCATATGTTTGGAAATGGTATCCTTCCCATATATGCCATACCTAACTCCCCTGCGCCCCGCCCCATGCCGCCCCCAGCCCCTACAGCACGTGTTCTCAGTTGCCTGTAATAAGAATTTTGCACATCTAGTCTTTTTGTTCTCTATGTGCACTATAGCTTTTGCACAGTAATGTCCTTACTGGGGATTTTGTTCGGGAACTGTAACAAAGCTGGTTTTCATCCTCTGTCTAGGGAACAAAGGACTCTGTGCCTGCACACCTGGTCCCATGGGCCCCCCTGGCCCTCCTGGCTCTCCTGGGAGGCAGGGGAGTAAAGGAGACTTAGGGCTTCCTGGCTGGCTTGGAGAAAAAGGTGAGCCAGGCCCTCCTGGTGCTGCAGGATCTCCAGGACCACCAGTGAGTAACTCCGACCAGTTGTCATCTTCCTAGCTAAAAGAGACAGATGGAAAGAGAATCTAAGGTGCCTCTTTCTCACCTGCAGTATAATGTAGACTTTGTGTTTTGAACCTACAAACATCTTAATGACTAAGAGATGACCTATATTCATTCACTCATTTATCCATTGTTCATTTATTCAACGATTTCCTATTATTGAGTGCCTACAGTGTTGCAGGTGCTGAGGATACAGCAAGGACCAGAACAGTTTCTGCCCTCCTGGAGCTGTAGGGAGGACACAGACCATGTCACAGATAAATGAGTGGATATACAATATGGTGGAGGGTGACTAAGGCCATCACCACCTAGTGTGGCTGGAGTGGAGACAGTGAGTGACAGGCAGAGCAGGGGGAGATGGAGCCAGGGGCTGGGGTTAGCGGGGTTACCAAGCGTGGGGCGGTGCAGGTGGGTTAGAGCCGAGCTTTGGCTCCGGGTAACGTGGAACAGCCAGGGGAGAATTTGAACAGACAGACCCACTCTGACATTCACTTTCAATGCACTGCTCCTTCTGGCTGCTCTGTGGAGAACAGACCCTAGACAAGGGAGGAAGCAGGGAGAGTCACTGGATGAGCCCAGTAATCCTGTGAAACAGGTGGCAGACAGGTTGACGTGGTGGTGCTGGGGTGAGAGGTGGTGAGAGTGTAGATCTACTTTGAAAATAGAGGTAACTGATTGGCTGTTAGAGTGAACACAAGATTCAAGCAAAATAGAAGTAAAGGATTAAGCTAAGTTGTATTGCCTGAGCCACTGGAAGAGACAGCTGCCATAGACTGAGATGGAGAAGATGCTGGAAGGAGCAGGCACTGGTGGGGAAGGAGGCTGTGTTGATGAGGCATTTTAAGTTTGGGTTCCTGTTGGACAAGCAAGGTAAAATGTGGAGCAGGCAGTGGGATGATGCTCAATTTAAGGATTCGGATGTGAGGTCCAGGCCAGAGGTATAAACACTGGCTTTGCTAGAGGTTACGTGACATTCAGTGCCAGAGAGCAGATGAGACCTGTCTCCGATGCTTCTCATTTGTTGAGTTATAAATGAGACTTTCAGCTGTCTGGTTCCTCAGAATAAAGTCACAGACCCCTGGGGCCCTCCCTGGAGGCTGGAGACAGCCCCTCTATTCTCTCCTTATTAAGGAGATTTGATCCTGGGGGAACTTGGGCCTGACCATGAAGCACAAAGTATTCTGTATCTCTCCCAGAAATGTCTCATGAAAACAAGATTCCAATCCATGGACTTTAAGTGAAGGTGGTGATTAGGATCTCCCAGCCCCACCCTTGTCACATGGACAAAGCAGACGTGTAAAGTCCACTAACAGGAAGCTAGTACTTAATGCACGCAGGTTCAAGGAACATGGTTGCAATTGTGTAGTTGTTTATATGTCATAGTCTGCTTTTGTGTGTGTGTGTATGTGTGTGTGGCACTAGGGATTGAACCCAGAGGCATTCTACCTCTGAGCTACACCCCCCGCCCATTTTTACTTTTTGTTTTGAAACAGGGTCTTGCTAGGTTGCTGAGAGTCTTGCTACATTGCTGAGGCTGTCCTCGAACCTGCAATCCTTCTTGTCTCAGCCTCCCAAGTACTGAGATTAGAGGCGTGCACCACCACACCCGACTTATAGTCTGCTTTTTAGATTCAACATTTTACCATAGTCACTTTGTGTGTGTTGCTACTTAATCGTCTCAATGATGATTTTAACAGCTCTAAAATTTTTTGTGGCATCTTATTGAGTTATTTCTTGGGGTTAACATCTTTGAGTGTGGATTACTAGCTCATCCAAGGTCACAATGGATAAGATTTGCTTAGTTCAGTGGCTCTGGGCTTACTTCTTTGAGCGGACTGTATTTCTGACATCTTTGTTCTGTATATGATTCTGTCCACATGACTTCTCTGCATTAAAGTCACTACATTGTGGTCACAGTCATGGACCAGGGTCACACCATGGAGCACAAGGGAAGGGATGGGAAGGGAAGGGAAGGGAAGGGAAGGGAAGGGAAGGGAAGGGAAGGGAAGGAAAGGAAAGGAAAGGAAAGGAAAGGAAAGGAAAGGAAAGGAAAGGAAAGGAAAGACAGAAGAGAGGGCACGGAGGAGCCACAGGCCAGCACTGCTGGGTCTCTTGTCTCCTCCCTATATCTCCTTTCTCATCTGCTGGTCCCTGGCCCTGCAGCCACTGATTGATGTAAAAGTAGAAAACAGAAAAGCAGACTTATGTTCTTGGCAGGCTTCTCTGTGACTGACCACGTTTGTCTTCATTGCCTCAGCCCAAGAGCGCTCCCTGGGTTGGGGTCTCCCACCAGGATGCTGCACAGTAAGGCTCTGGGGCCTAGGAGCAGGCAGGCCCAGATCCCAATACAGTCTCTGACATGTGTGAGTGCTGTGGTCTTCCTGAGCCTCAGGCACACCTCTTATCAAATGGATATGATAACACTGTCTTATAGTTTTGTTGGCAAGAATTCAGTTCAGCCCTAAGTCTTGAGAGCTCTACAGTGCATGCTGGTGAACAAGACAGTCAGGTGACTGCTCCCAAAGAGTCTGGGAGTAAAGTGAATGTCACACGCTGTCGTGGGCTAAATCTGACCTGCTGGAGGGTTTGGTTGTGTCCTCACTGTGTTGTTTTGGGATCATTAACATGAGATTTACGGCTTCCCTTGAGGAACTGACCACATGAACACAAGATCAATGGGTTCCCACCACTGCCATGGGTGTCTGTCAAGATGGTCATGCCTAGGGGGGAATCCTGGGGTTCAAGTTCCCCATGGGCACCCACCTGCTTCCCTTGGACAGGCATGGCCTCTGTAGGCATCTGTGATCAAAGTCCCTGATCTAGACTGTGTGTAAGACAACTAGGATATGCCTGGCAGAGAGGGATTTCTGTTTCTTCTGGGCTTCTGTTGTGGTATTAACACAAATGTTTAGTGATTTCAGGTCTTAGAATTGTGAGAAGTAGCTCTTGGTCCCAAAGCTCCTGAGAAAGAAACTTTGCCCCAGGAATCTCTTAAGCTAAACTTTCACTTCACTAAATGCCATAAAGGCAGGATGTTCTGATCAATGGCTGTGTCCCCAATACTTGGAGTGATGTCTGATATTTTGTAGTTTTCAAAAGCACTTCGGTAATGTTTTTAGTGATATCCAAAGACAACACTGATATCTTTTTTCATACTAGCTCACTTAAGTCTATGATGTGACTCTAGTACTGAAAATCCTCCCTCTGTAGAGCATTAAAACAAATCATAATCCACCGTAAGTCTCCAACATGCTGAATAATAGCTTGCTCGAGCTCCCAGGTTGGGGACCATTAACGTGAGATGTCATGCCACTCTTCCTGGGCACCCAGGTCTTATTTATTAAGCACACCACTAGCCCGTTCTCTTTCTGGAGAGAAATTGGTCCAAATGCTATGTGAATATATTTCTATCTTGATCATGCTTCCTAACCTGAGTTGAGTGCTATTTTAATTCTTATTTTTACTGCACATGCTAACTCATAAGGACCTACACATTGGCCAGGTGCTAACATCACTTATGAGTCAGCATGTGCAGTAAAAATAAGAATGAAAATAGCACTCAACTCAGGTTAGCACTCTATGACTTCTAAAGTTCTTTTTATGTCTAATTTATCTATTCTATCAGAAATTTGCCCCACTCGTCATTTCGATGTCTCACTGATTATGTCACAAACAGGATACTTTGCTAGAGCGATGCTCTCCAGGCTACCCGCCCATGCGTATGAAGCTATTTTTTTCTTGACCTTCAGTGGCTCCCAACCATTTTGTCCACTTGAGTCCTGATGCCTATTGTGTCCACTTTGGGCTTCCTCTTTGCCACTGTCTGATTCTGCCATTATACTTACCTTCCAGACACCTGTCCTCCCCTTTGCAGGTCACAGCTTACACATTAGCGGAGGCCAGCGGAAAGGTAGTGAATCTGGCTTGCACATGATGTTAGGTTGTAGGAAACAAAGGCGGAGGAGCAGCAGCAGTCATGGGAGGAGAGAGGAGAGAGGAGAGAGGAGAGAGGAGAGAGGAGAGAGGAGAGAGGAAAGAGAGGAGAGAGGAGATCTATTCTCACATCACGGAGGCCAGAAGCAAGAAAGCAAACAAGGGGACCCAAGGACACAAACACAGTTCTCAAGTCCACACCCCAGTGACCTACCTCCTCCAGCCATACGCCATCTGCCTAGGTTACCATCCAATAAATCCATTACAATGGGTTAATCCACTGATGAGATGACAACCCTCATGATTTAACCACAGCAACTCTGAAGGTCAATACATGAGCTCTTTCAGGGGACATTCTATATTCAACTCTAACCCCTGCTGAGCGGTGACAACGTATTGACCACAGAGGTCTCATTTCCCCTTCTCTTGCTCATCATCTTCCCTTAACACCACATTATTTCCCTGCCTCTTTCTGTGTAAACTGACCCCTACACATCTACCTGCAGATCCATGGCAGCTCTTTCGGTGAACACACCTTCCCTTTGCTCTCAAGTCTACAGTACAAAGCCCAAGATAATTAAACATTTTCATTACAAATTTTTATTTGAAAGATTCACAAGAGGTTGCACAATCATGCAGACTTCCCATGTACCTTTCCCCCAGGTAACCAGAGCACATTGCTACAGTGTCACGTTATAGGAAATAGACGTGGATGCATTTCCACGAACTCAGGTGCAGACCTTATTCAATCCCACCACCTTTTCCATGCAGAGCCTTTTGTAAGGTGGGACCTCACCTTGCAAGGCAGGAAATGGGATGAGACTAAGAGTGGCAAATCAGAACCTTTAACAAGAGATTTAGGATGAAAAAAGAGAGATTAGATGTATGTGAATGTATATAACTTTTGAGTGTGAATAACTTTCAACACATCACAGTGAATCTATCTGATTTCTTGCTCTTATCTTTCCCCAAGGGAACACCTGGGGCTTCCGGACCCCCTGGAAACAAAGGAGCAAAGGGGGACATGGTCGTGTCAAGAGTTAAAGGTGAGCGTGGTCAGTCGCTTAGGACATTTTATGAATGACAGGTGGACCATCCTCTTGCATTAACTTCCCTTGTGACCACAAATCAATTCTGTATAATCTAGGATTATTGAGATTGCTTCATAGAGTGGTGTGAGTGTTCAGCCCTGAATCTCATCTTTAATTTGAAAACACAAATGCTCCTTTAGTCTTGTATCCAAATCCTTATTGTAGTGAACTTGGGTTTCAAACAAAACCTTTGACTTGCCTACTTTCTGCTCCTGTGTTATAGTATTATTGTATTAAGATCATTTTATGTAAGTATGTATATATTGGTACAGGGGATTGAACCCAGGAGTATTCTCTCTCCAAGCTATACCCTCAGCCCTTTTTTACTTTTTATTTTCAGACAGGGTCTCACTAAGTTGCTGAGACTGGCCTCGAACCTGTGATTTCCTGTCTCAGCTTCCCAGGTACTGGGATTTTAGGCATGCACTACCACACCCAGCTGTAAGAATATTTTAATTATAAGTGACACACACCTAGCTTGCAGTAGTTTGGGAAAGAAAAAGTAATTTATTGACTTCCCTAAACAAAATGTGAAAGGCTAGATGTGGAGTTGGTCTGGGACAGTAGACCTGGGCCCTTCCTCAGCATCAGGATTCATATTCATATTCATTCATATTCTCTCTCTCTCTCTCTCTCTCTCTCTCTCTCTCTCTGTCCTCTTTCTCTCTCATCATTCATTGCTCCAACTGTACTTTCTCCCACCAAACTGGCTTTCTCTGGACTGTGGATACATGTCTTCAGGCAGTTCCAAATTTTTATGTCCAGAGATAAAGAGAGCCCAGCCTTGTTAGCTGTACCTTGAAAAATAATTTCAGAAAAGACTGCTTAGCTTAGGACAAGATCCAAGCCATGCTTATCCCCTGTCTGGCCAGGGGCCAGAACACCACAGTCAGCATTGCACACACAGGGGATGGTCTGTGACTGGTATTTGCACACACCACCTCCTTGCTGGTATGGAAAAGGAGAATTTCCCAAAGGAAGAGATTCAGATGAGCAGGGGGTAGTGCTGCATGCCTATAATCCCAGCAAATGGGGAGGCTGAGGCAAGAGGGTCGCAAGTTTAAGTTCCAGGCTTGCCAGAGCAACTTAGTGAGACCCTGTCTCAAAATAAGACATAAGTAGAGCTGGGGATGTAGCTCAGGGGTAGGGCACCCCTGGGTTCAACCCCAGTACTGCAAAAAAGACAAAAAGAGAGATTCAGATGGGTTGGCAACTGTCATTTCCCTTCTGGCTTCGTCATGGTTTGTGGGACTTTAGACAACTGGGTTACTCAGAGGAAACTACCAACCCACGCGGTGTCAAGGTCCTTGTCTTTATCTTTAGTCCTCGCTTTCCTTCTACTTAAATCCCTGATGATAGGAGCTTGAATATCTTCTGGCATCTGTTCCCAGGGCACAAAGGAGAAAGAGGGCCTGATGGCCCCCCGGGATTTCCAGGGCAGCGTGGGCAAGATGGTCGAGATGGATATGCTGGAGAAAAGGGGGATCCAGGGCCCCCGGTAGGTATAAATCTCCTGCTATATCATTTTATCTTGTTATGTGGTCACAGAAACCTCTCTTTCTCCTTCTCAATTTACCAAGATGCAACTCAGTCTGGTATCACGGAAACTGGGCTAAGTGTTTGTAAAAACAATCTACAATTACCTTCCCAGTTTTGCACTGAGGAAATGGAGTCTTAGGGTGTTACTCAAGGTCATCCATCTGTCGAGTGAGTGAATAGAAGTGACACTTCCAGTTTGTCTTATTCCAAAGTGTGTGCTGTTCCCACCAGACTCTGCTGCCTGCCAAGCGTGATGGGAAACCACGGAGTGTTGTCCTAGGGACAGGCCACATTCTGATTTTACAGGAAACCCCTCCAGACCAAATACCTGTGGATAAAAGACAGAGCTTGGGAATTGGGTTCAGTGGTGTTTAGGGCTTTCTGGCCTTTGAGCTGGTCAAGTATGTGAACGATCTCTACTGTAGGTTTGGCAATCATTACTCCATTTCATTCTTCCTCTTACACCATTTGGAAATCAGCGTCCCTGAGTGCTCATCATCCTAATGTAGGTGTAAAATCCAAAGTGTGTTTGCAGATCGGGGTGGGAGAGAAATTTCTACAACACCCACTTTTTTACAGCATGTACTGGGGGAGGGCTTCTTGGTTTTTCTGAGATAATCCGGACCCACCAGGCTGTCATTGACCACACCAAAGGCTAAATCACTCAGGAGGACAGAAGACAGGACCCTCGATACCGGCAGGTGTCTCGCATTGGAGAGTCTGGGCAAGCTGTTTTGAGGTGCGAGAAGATGAGATCAATTAGGGCAGAAGTGGGGCAGCCTGGCCTGAGCGCCTCGCTCCCCACAGGAGCTGCTAGCTCCACAGCACAGCTGGGAGCTTGCCATTTACAGGAGCTCCCACTCCAGGCAGCCCCGAATGAGGGCTCCCCATGGGTCTTCACAGTTCTTCCAGACCTGATGCAAATTTTACAACCAGGGATCTACTTTACCATAAGTAATGTTGCTTAGGAATATAGCCAATGACCCCATTTTTATCAGGTTTCCAGAGGAACAGAGCTGGACAGTCAACCAAAGGCCAAGTTCTCCTGCAGAAGGGGGAAGGGTCTGTTAACATTTTGCCCACAGACATGGAGGCTGATGGAGTCTATCCATGTACCTTTTCACAAGGATGCAGGAAAGTCGTTCCAAACATCTAAGAACTTACTTGATTTGTAAACCCACCACACCCCTTTACTTATTTCTTTCTTTCCTTTTTTTTCTTGGTCCTGGGGAGTGAACCCAGGGGCATTTTACCTCCAAGCTACACCCCCAGTTCTATTTTGTTCTTTTTTATTTTTTTTATTGAAACAGAATTTTGCGCTAAGTTGCTGAGGCTGTCCTCAAACCTGTGATCCTCCTGTCTCAGCATCCCAAGTACGGGGATTACAGGCGTGTGCCACCACACCCAGTGACTTACTTATTTCTGTATTTTATGATAATTGATATTAGAGAGTGGTTCTACACACACTCTTATTCAGTATTCAAGGTATAATACACACCTCGCTCTCGGTATTTGAGGCATAGAACACACACTCATATCATATGTATGTATGTAAATATGCAAAATCTATTTGTAAAATATTCAGAAAACTCTAATCATTTTAAGTTACAGTTGCTACATAGTAATTGTCTCCTGGTTTATGGACTTTGGGCATGCGTTTCTCTTACGATGACTGCTTTGAGTTCACTAACTTTCAAGGACTGGTATTTGACTCATGACATAAACATCCCCAGGGGGATCATGAAGACGCAGTCCCAGGTGGCAGAGGGTTTCCTGGACCTCCAGGCTCCCCTGGGAAAGCAGGACCTGTGGGGCCTCCGGGACTGGGATTTCCCGGTCCACCTGGAGAGAGAGGTCGCCCAGGAGTTCCGGGCCGCCCAGGCGTGAGGGGCCCTGATGGCTTGAAGGGGCAGAAAGGTAAGTGTGGCTGTTTCTGTGGCCGAATGACAAGTACAATCATGAAAGCTGCAGCGAGTCTCCTCTGGGCAAAATTAACCTAGCTATGGCGTGGTAGATAAATAAAACTCCACTCCAGGGCTGTCCAAACCTGTGCATCGTCAAACAAGTAAAAGCAACAGAGCACAATTAATATTTAAAACGAATCCTTAAAATGCCAACTTATCTCTGTTGCTTTATTTGTTGGGCATACTAAAATGGCTTTTCACTCATTTCTCTGTATTAATTCATACAATCTGACTGTATAAAAATGACATACATATGTTCAAAGGATCTATTTTTTATAATATTTGGAGATAATGCAGTTTCTTTTAATAAGAGAAACACTAGTATTTCATTTAAAAGAATCATTGCCCATGAAAAAACAGTTGTACGCATTCTAGGGAGAAAAAAGGGAAGATTTTAAAAATATATTTGATAATAAGTTATGTGAATTTCACAAAAGAAGAGACTTTCAGAGTTATAGCTGAAAATTTTTAAGAAGGTAATAAAAGAGGTTTATTTTAAAGATTTTGTTTTCTTTTGTAATGTACATATCTTGGCCTCCATTGTAAATTTCTAGGTTTTGAAATAAAATAATATTTTTGTTTCTTGCTTTCACCACATAGATTGGCAAAATACCCGTGTATTTGATGAGATATCATTTCATAGCCTAGGACCCCCCCAAAAATCTAACATCATTTTTATTCCTCTCATTCATCTTTGTTTGAAATCATATGCACTCATAAATTATGAAATATTATTTATATTCTAAAAGTGAAACCTTTAATTTTAGTAGGATCCTGGAACTCAAAGATTTAAGCTTAGGAGTCTTATTCTCCTCCCTAGTTAATTTGGGGGTGATATTAACTCCATTGCTGACTCATTAGAAAAACATGAGATAATATATAGCACACACCTATAATCCCAGGACTTGGGAGGTTGAGCCAGGAGGATCGCAGACTTGAGGTCAGACTCAGCAACTTAGTGAGACCCTCAGTAATTTAGGGAGACCCTGTTTCAAAATCAAAATAAAAAGGGCTGGGGGTGAAGCTCAGAAGTAGAACACCCCTGGGTTCAATTCCCAGGACCAAAAAAAAAAGGGGTGGTATATCTGTTGATACCTGGGAATCCTGTTTTCCTTTGAATTCTATACACACTCTATGGAAACATGTACTGAGACTTACCTTGTACTTGGTTATCAGTTTTGCAAATGCCACTTTTTTCCCATTATTCCAGGTGACACCATTTCTAGTAATGTAACCTACCCTGGGAAGCCGGGCGCCCCAGGTTTTGACGGACCTCCAGGTAATATCAGTGAGAAGTTAGTGTCTTATACACTACCCTGATGTGTATCAAAATGTATAATTACAATGTGCCAATAAATGAATATATAAAAAAAGAAAAATAAAAAAGAAAGAACCAACAAGATAGATAAACCAATAGCAAATCCTGACAACTAGTTAGGATATTCCTAAACTTATAAGGTTTTGAGGGGTTATGGGGCCTTGGGGAAAATAGCATTTGTAGCCATTTACACTTGTGTCTCTAGTCTACTGGTTTGAGCGCACTCAGGATGGGCTTTTCAAAGCTCTATACGACATTTACCTTGATGTGTCACATATCGGCTAAATTGTCCCCTTTGAGAGTTTTAAAGCTCTTTCTTCTTTCTCTGCCTGTGGCCCAAGAGTGAAAAATTCCCACTTTCTTATGGATTGTAAGTTTCACACCACTTAGTTTTCCAAGAGGACCAACTTAACTACACAACCACATATCTACACCCCCGGTTGCACTTCCAGGCATCTGTTTCATTTGAATCAGGCACTTTTTTTTTTCTTTGGCTGAATTAATCTCGACATGTTTACCAGGGGTTTTGTTGAATTGTTTTCTATATCTCCAGAGTTTACTTAACTTGATCCGTTAAGCACTAGCACAGTTGGTAATGGAGATTTTTCTTGTCCTACATAAGCACACACAAAACAATTCTCTAGAGGTTGAATGATACGCAGTTCTCGATTGCCCTCTAGAGCAATTTGCTTTCATCACGATACTGTGCAGCAGCCTCAGACTTTCCATGGCCACAACACACATTTATTTTCTGTCTCATGGTCCTCGGGTGGGTGGGGGTTCAGCTGATCTAAGATGGTGCCTGTTGGCTTGGTTCCTGGCTCCAGGTGAAGCTGAGGTCCGCAGCACACATCCTATCGCAGGGCCAGGCTTTGTCCTCCTCATGGGGCTGCAGAAAAACAAGAGGGCAGGCCCAGCTTCATAGACTCACTTCACACCCCATATTGAAACATGACCGTTAACATCCTATTGGCCAAAGCTAGTCACGTGACCAAGACCCAGGTCAAGGGCAGGAACACACAATCCACCTACCACAAGTCAAAAATGGTGAGAGTGTGAAGGTCAAATTCGGCGTCAGCACAGTGACGGAGCACTGGTTGACACTGAGCCTTTACTTCTACTTCTCATGACACTTCATCATGGATAGATGAAAACAGTTCTGTTGCTTCCAGCAGCTTCAACTTCAAGGAAATATTCAAGCCTGAAGCTGGTGGTCATTCCTCCTTTGATTCAGAGGTTAGAGTAACTGAGATACCGCCTAGCAGGAGATCACAGAAGATGTAAAATAAAATCTCAGTTACTTTGCAGGTGTTTTTTTTTTTTCCTTTTGCTCATTGGTGGGGGAATGCAGTAAGATGCAGGGACGTAGATTTGGTTTTTTTCTGGTGAATTCTCACCAGGGTAGACACTGGCCCCCACCTGCCCTCCTGCAAAGACAGACGAGGCCTGCAGATCAGGCCTGGGAAAATACCAAAATTTCATCCGAATGGTGGCATCCAAGCTTTCAGGAAGACTCCTCGACCTATGGTTTCTGGGAAGGTGCCTTCACAAAATCACTGTCTGAAACACTTATTTGGAGGACATGATTCATAAAATAAATTTGTAAACCAGGGTAGGCAACATCTTTACTTCTATAAAATAGAAATATTCTAAACAGACTTAGCATAGACATTTAAAAAGGAAACCTCTTTTTGCTCCCATTTGACTTGTGTTATATTGAGCATTTTTGTTTGTTTTGTTTAGGTCGGAAGGGATTTCCAGGCCCCCCAGGCGCTCCTGGGCTGAGGTGTTCTGATGGGCAGAAAGGCCAACGGGGTCAGCCAGGAATATCAGACATACCAGGTCCACCGGGTAAATGAAGTATTTTCCTGCTTTGGGAATGTCTATTAGGAACTTTTAAATATTTCTGAAAATGGCTGACTTTAAGGAAATGGTCCAGGGTTTCTAGATAATGGGGAAATGGTTTTTCTTGATACATTAGCCTTAGCCATGTTATGACAATGTGTAAATTATGATAATCTTATAAATGTCAAGGCTCTTTCCATCTGGAAGTGAGTTATAGGCTATTACTTGTTTATCGTGTGGTTGAAGCTGCTCAGCCCAGACAGAATGTTTGTCAGAGAAAGAGATTATAGAAACATCACTGGCTTATAGAAAACACAAAATTACAATTTGTCTCGCTATTGAAGGTGACAAAACAGTAAGCTTTTCTAAGGTAATAGCAACATTACCTTTTAAGCTTCTCCTACATAGTTAGTACAGACTCCTGTTTTTTTTTTTTTTAGAAATGTGTTTTTATCAAAGTAGCAATCTCATATATATTGGTTCTCGACTTCTACATGTAACAACTAACACTTTCGTTGTTGTTAAATAGGTTTTCGTGGTGACATGGGAGATCCAGGATTGGAAGGTGAAAGGGGGTCCTCCCCTAGTGGACCCCCAGGCCCTCCTGGGTCACCTGGAGTGCATGGTCAGAAAGGAATCCCAGGAGACTCTGCATTTGGTCACCCAGGACCCCCTGGAAATAGGGGTCCTCCAGGAGTCCCTGGGACGAAAGGATCCAAAGGCCATCCGGGGTACCCGGGGGCTGAAGGTATGAGGGATCTGCTGTCTCTGTGGTCCAGAAAGCCAGCTTGGATTTGAACAGGTTCCTGAAGAACATTCAAACTCCCTTGCCTTAGATAGCTAGAATGTAAACATTTCACCCAAGCACCTTCCCTCATACATGAGCACTGATTACCTTTCTTTTTTTTTTTTTGTGGTACCAGGGATTGAACCCAGGGGCGTTCTACCTCTGCACTACACCCCTGGCCCTATTTTTTATACTTTATTTTGAAACTGGGTCTCACGAAGTTGCAGAGGGCTTCACTAGGTAGAGAGAGAGAAAGACAGGGAGAGAGAGAGAGAGAGAGAGAGCTGAGGCTGGCCGCGAACCCAGATCCTCCGATCTCCGCCTCCCAAAGTATTGGTATTACAAGCGTGTGCGCCACCACACCCGGCTCACTGATTACCATTCAAATAATCCACACTCCCTGGCTGGTCTTTGCATTGTATTGGTTGTTTTCAAGCACAGGACAGTTGAAGATGGCTCAGTCAACTCAACTCCATAGGGCACCACTGGATGGCTGCTGGCTTTGGGCTCAGGGCAACATATGAGTGACAAAAAATGGCAAGAGCAGGGACTGCATAAGCTGCCCACAACTGATGCCAGGTTGAAGGTGGACAAGATGGACTGTAGGGGGATGAACAGCTCAGGGGGTGGAGCAGTGTGGGCTGGGGTTCAGGGATGCTCCATGGGAGAGCTGAGTAGAGCCAAACCCTGACAGGCAGCTGTCCTTGGGTGGGGGGACTTTCGCTGAAGCTGTGGTAACTGGTAGGATGGTCAAATTCAAGATAGGAGGATGGCCTAGATGTTGATTCACATCTTTTTCTGAAACCACTAAGAAATTTGAAGAACCACACTGGAGTTTTTCAGATTTTAATGTATGTAAAAGCAACCCAGGAGGTGTTGTTAAAATTCCAGGGCCCTAGTCTTAGGAATTTTAATCCTTTACACTAGGGCAGGGCCCAGTGGTCTGAATTTCAATGAGCCCCTTAGGTGATGGTGATCCAGGTGTGGACTGCAGACCAGACAGTGTTCTGGCCTTTCCTAACAGTGTTGACTAAGTAACCATGACAACACATTAGTACACTAAACCCTTTGAATCCATGGGTTCCACAGCCTCAGATTCAACCAACCATGAATCAAAAATATTTAGGATAAAAAACTGCATCTGTTCTGAACACGTATAGAATTTCTTTTTTTTTTTTTGGTCGTTATTCTCTAAACAATACAGTGTATCTCTATTGATAAAACATTTTTACATCATATTTGGGATTATAAGTAATCTAGAGATGATTTAAAATATATAGGTGGATTGTATAGGTTATATGCAAATACCAAGCCATTTTATATAAAGTACTTGAACGTCCAAAGTGTGTTCAAGGATAACAAATCACCAGCATATGGGACAAACAGAGGGTATAAGAGGCATAAGGCACTGCCTTTGCCCCAGGGAATTTACATGGTAGTCTGTAAGTAAAAAATAGTCATATACTAAGAAACGACTGAAAAGTTACAAGACCCACTAATGCCTCTGTCTCATTGGAAAACTGTGTCTAAGGGAAGGGTTCAATAGAAAAATGAAGGTTATAGATATGAAAATACTCTTGTATTATCCATAGCGGAGAACACAATGGAAACAATGAAAAGAGTTAACACACACACACACACACACACACACACACACACACAGAAATACTGTTCAGGTCTTAGCAATGGGTATCATATTTGTAAAGATTACAACAAATAGAAAACATTTGCAGATTAATATGCATTGTGAAATAATCCAATAATTGTGCACTGTGATTCCTGTTTTTAAGGTGTCCACACAGGAAACAAAAATACAATGAAAACAGAAAAACAGATTCTTAAGGTCAAGGTGTGAAATTATGGTGGATTTGTTTCTTTTTCTGAAGATTATGACACTGTGTTCCCAATATAGGAATTTGAGAGTATAAATGATAAAAGCTCTTACAAAATGCAAATTCATACAGTGCAAATTGGGTTTGTCAGTATTATAGAGATTTGGTATAAAGCCTGCTGCAGAGATGGAGGTTAATTAGATTCCAGAAGAACCATGTGGTTTCTTATTTGCATAGGTAATTTCTTTATCATTCACATAACCTTATCTAGTAACTCACTTAGCAATTCATGGCTTTTCCATTCATTTGGAGCTTACTACATCTATGATTAAAAAAAATCCATTTAGAGACTTAGTTCATCTAAGCCCTGAGTCAGGATCAAATGTTTACTTCCAGTATTGACGTGCATGAACAGTTTCTCACCGGCCATCTGTATAGTTTGAAGCCACGAATGCCGTGGATGTATTGTATCATTTCAGGGGCAGCTGGCATGCCGGGGTTCCCAGGTCTCAAAGGTCCCAAAGGCAGAGAAGGAAGTGCTGGGTTTCCAGGTATCCCGGGTATGCCTGGCCATTCCTGTGAACGAGGTGCTCCAGGGATCCCAGGCCAGCCAGGGCTCCCCGGGCCTCCAGGCAATCCAGGTAAGGTGGGCGAGTGTCAAGAACCTGAGGGGTCTGGGGCTTACCCTACTGCTGTGCAATTGACTAAGGCTGGGAAGTTGCGGGTTTGATCTGGTCCATCCAAAGAAGAAGCAAGGCATTGAGGGGGGTGACACATGGCTTTATTCCAGGTGCAGCAGGCTAAAATCAGAGGCCTAGGCCTCCAGTACCCAGTGGGAGCTCCCCATGGAGACTTCCCCATAGCACATCTGCCTATCGAGCATTAGTGTGTCCGTGTGTCCGCACATCTGCACATCTGCATAGCTGTGCACTGGACTGTCTCAGTCCAGTTTATATACCAAATCAGAACAAAAGTGGCAACTTGCCAGGACACAGAGTCACATAAGACAATACGGCGTCCTAAAGGACATGCTCAGCTGTTTTTCATACAACAGTGGCCTTCACCAGAAAGAGGCAAGGAAGCCTGACACACGCCATGCTCTGACTGTCCCCACACTCCACCTCAGTGGGGTTTCTCACAGCACAATCGGCATGATTCCCATCTTCTGCAAGTGCCCTGTGCAACCCAATGCCACAACGCCAGTGCAAACCACAACACAACACACCGTTCACAACAATAACCATGTGTGCCCATTTAACTGGAAGCTGCCAGACTTTTACCACCGCTCACACTATCCATTGCCCTGAATGCAAAAGGTGACGATGTGCCAACTGGGCCACATCTCCAACAGGTGCTGTCTCCAGCGACCAAGGTGCCAGCCTCATCACTGCCTGGGGAGGCCAGAGGTGCATGGCCAGTCACAGGAGGTGCTCAGAGCATGCTCAGTCAGATGGTATATGGTCACCATCTTTTAGTGTCCTATTTCCCACAATTTCTGCAAAAGGGCTTTGCCCCACGGGGGTCAATGCATCACTAAACAATCATTGGCTTGACAAGTGGCTCTCCACACCATGTCAGGCCTCGTTAAACATCCCAATTGTCAGGCCGGGTGTGGTGGCACACGCTTGTAATCCCAGTACTTTGGGAGGCGGAGACCGGAGGATCCGAGTTCGCGGCCAGCCTCAGCGCTCTCTCTCTCTCTCTCTCTCTCTTTCTCTCTCTTTCCCTCTTTAGTGAGGCCCTCCACAACTTCGTGAGACCCGGTTTCAAAATAAAGTATAAAAAATAGGGCCGGGGGCATAGCACGGAGGTAGAACGCCCCTGCGTTCAATCCCTGGTACCGCAAAAAAAAAAAAAAAAACCATCCCAATTGTCAGAACATTACAAATGCCACCCCAAATTCTGGCCATCATGCAGGATATAAGTAAGAGACTTAGCCACAATAAGACTGTGGCAGGCAGGGGCAGAAGGCCTGGCCGAGCATACCCAACTTACTTTGCCTATGCCTGCAACTCTGCAGGCTCTGTGTGCAAAAGGAAAGCAGAACTCATAATAGGCCACAGTGAGAAGACAAAAGTTCCCCACAATGCAGCGGTGCCATCTGCTGCCCCTGGGGAAGGAACATGCACCACCTGGGACCATTTGCCTGTTACCCAGGGGACTACCTGCAGACCCAGTTCTAGGCCCTGTCCCCATGGCCACCCAACATAGGTAGGGGCTTTGACCTTGCAGGGCCAGGTCCACGTAGCCATCTGTCCTTTAGAAAGGCCAGTGAGAGTGGCAGCAAAATGTTGCTCTGCTGCTCAAAGCCTCCCTGGTGGCTTCGCTCACGCAAAGTCCACAGGACAGTCCACAGTCATTTTGTTGATCGCACCAAAGTCAGCGTGAGCCCCGTGGCCTGCAGGCCTTGCTTCAAAAGCTGATGATGCCTGCTGCCTGAGGGTGGTATGGGGCATGGAAGAGCCATTCCAGGTCCCAGTCCCAGGCCCACTGCTGCACCACGGCACGAGTGAAACGTGCCATTATCACTTTCCAGCACAAGGAAAGGCCCATGCACCACACACAACTTTTCCAAGGCTGCTTCTACAGCCCTCTGCTCAGGGTGCCACACCCAATGGGTAGCCAATAAGCCCGTGGCTGTGTCCACACAGGTGACAGCAAACCCACACCTCTCAGAGGCAGGCAGGGGGCCGATAGTGTCCACTTGCCACCAGGTGAGGGGTGCTCTGCCCTGCACCATTGTCTATCGGTGGCTGCCAAATATTGGGGATGCATCTAGAACACACAGTACCTTGCTCACACGTGGTAACCACATCTGCCAGAGCACCCAGCCTAGGGACATTTTCCAAGGGCAGAGCCAAGGGAATACTTCCCAGGAACACATCCTAGGGAGCCCATTTCTCAGGTACCCAGCGCAGGGAACACACTTCAAAAGTCCACTGCTGTGCTCTTGGAAGCCGTGGGTCTGGAGAACATCTTGTCTCTCTCCAGCACTGCGTGAGGCCCCTGGGGTCTGAGATTCCTCCGTGCACACTCCAGCGCTGCAGGAGGTTCCTTGGACCTGAGACTCTGTGCTCTCTTCAGCACCGCTAGCCTGCCTGCTCCTCACACCACAGCTTGCAGGAGTGAGCTGGACGGGGCAGGGGTGAGGGTGGCCAGAATGATCTGGCCCACAGGGACGTGATTTACACAAGCTTGGGAAGCAGCCACCCTGCCCAGGTCTTTGCCACCAGGCGGGCCCGGCCTGTGCCTCCCTCTGAATGTGACCCCCTGCTCGGCCTCCTGAGCTTTTGCAGCCCAACCAGGTTGGCCCCCCTGTTTGCTGTTCAACAGCCCCTGGGACCTCCTGGCATCTTCTTGGAAACCAGTTCCCACACGTAACTTTCACAGAACCTGTGGCCTTGAAGGGGCACGAAGTCGGTGGGCTGAGTTGGCTCTAACAACTCCGGGCAGCCACACAAACCTGCCAGCCTGACCCATTTGCTGCTCGGCAGTTCCCAGAGTTCCTGTCTCCCCTCTGCAGTTGGGTCCCTTGGTTCTCCCCGGATGCCAGTTGAGACAGGGCTGGGGGCTGCTTCCTCCTTCTGGAGGTACTCCTGCAACTTTACCACCCAGACACTGGGTGTTTGCCCCTGCTTGGCTCTGACTTTTACTTTCCTTCGGGATTGGAATCTCTGTTCTGACCTCAGCTGTTGCCAGAGAGATAAAAGCAAGGCATTAGTCTTCAGGTCAATTTTTCCTGGGTCCACTCCTGCGGCTAGGAAACCTGCCCGCATTTGAGCCCGGGAGACCTTGGTTGGCTTCTCCTTTCCCTCCCGGAGCCCTTTTTCCATGTCCCGTGTCACTGTCCATATTCCCTTTTGCTGGTGGCAGGCCTGAGCTTCTCCTAAGCAAGTAAGCATGCAGTTACCGTATTCAGGGCACGGCCGTCATAGGGTGCCAGCAGAGGAATCAGGGACTTGGACAGGGCGTGTGTATGTGTGGAGTGGAGCCCTCGGTAACACTGTGTCTCTCATCCCTGCTGTGAACCTTTCCTCATTGGGCTCTCTAGCGTCTAAATTGTAAATGGCATTTCTCACACCCAATTCTCTCAGCACCTGGGCGAGCTCAGCATAACTCTACCACTTATTTGTGGATCCAGGCAGATCCACTGCATTCGTCCTCACTGGAGAACAGCTGCCATCAGCCAGTCAAGTAGGGAACGATCTCCCTGTCCGTGCCAATGGCTGCTCTGCAGCCTCTGTCGAACTGAGGGGTGCGTTGTCACAAACGCGAGCTTCTCCATCTCTCACCCACTGAAAACAAAGCCATCCATCCTCAGGTCCTTAGCAACCAAGTGGCTAATGATTCAGTGGGGTTTTAGTAGAACTGCCTGCCCAATTCCATGAGCTCCATCTGGGTAGGGGTGAAATAGCAGGTGTTTCACCACTTGGGGAGAGGGTCTTGTGGGTTTCCCCCCAGAGCCTGAGGCTGTTGGGATTTCACCTTTGTTGTGACCACTGTACACCATGACCAATTTGGTTTCATCCCAGGAAAGCAAGGCTGGTTCAACGTATGCAAAACAATACATGTTATTCACCACATTAATCAAACTAAAAACAAGAATCACATGATCATTTCAGTAGATGTGAAAAAAGCATTTGACAAAATTCAACACCCATTCATGTTAAGAACTCTACAGAAAATCGAAATAGAAGGAACATACCTCAACATCATTAAGTCAATATATAAGAAACCCAAAGCCAACATCATATTGAATGGGGGAAAATTGCTGGAATTCCCCTTAAAATCAGGAACAAGACAAGGATGCCCACTATCACCACTCCTTTTCAATATAGTCCTCGAAACTCTTGCCAGAGCAATAAGACAAGAGAAGGATATCAAAGGAATTCAAATAGGAAAAGAAGATCTAAAATTATCTTTATTTGCAGATGATATGATCCTATATCTAGAAGACCCAAAGAACTCAACCAAAAATCTACTAGAGCTGATTAACAAGTTCAGCAAAGTAACAGGATACAAGATCAACCTAAAAAAATCAGTAGCTTTCATATATGCCAACGATGAATCCACTGAGAAAGAAATCCAGAAAACAATTCCATTCACAATAACTTCAAAACCAATCAAATACCTAGGAATAAACTTAACCAAAGAGGTAAAAGCCCTCTACAATGAAAACTATAGAACACTGAAGAAAGAAATCAAAGAAGATCTTAGAAGATGGAAAGATCTCCCCTGACTTTGGATAGGCAGAATAAATATTTCAAAATGGCCATTCTGCCAAAAATGATCTACAGAGTCAATGAAATCCCTATCAAAATACCAACATCATTTTTCACACAGCTAGAAAAATCAGTCATTAATTTCATGTGGAGAAACAAAAGACCCAGAATAGCCAAAGCAATTCTCAGCAGTAAGAACCATCACAATCCCTGACTTCAAATTGTATTATAGAGCTATAGTAATAAAATCAGCATGGTGTTGGCACAAAAACAGACACATAGATCAGTGGAACAGAATAGAAGATACAGAAACAAGTCCACAAACTTATAGCCAATTGATTTTTGACAAAGCTGCCAAACACCTACATTGGAGAAAAGACAGTCTTTTCAACAAATGGTGCTGGGAAAACTGGTTATCTACTTGTAGAAAAATGGAACTAAATCCTTACTCTCACCCTGCACAGGAGTCAACTCGAGATGGGCCAAAGACCTGGAAGTTAGACCAGAGACTGTGAAATTATTAGAGGAGGGCATAAGTTCAACACTCCAACATATAGGCACAGGTAGAAACTTCCTCAACAAGACCTCCAAAGCACCAGAAATTAAAACAAGAATTAATAATTGGGACAGCATTAAACTACAAAGCTTCTGCTCATCAAAGGAAACCATCAAGAGCCTAAAGAGAAAGCCTACAGAATGGGAGGAGATCTTTGCAAACTATCCCTCTGACAGAGGTCTAATATCTAGGATATACAAAGAACTTAAAAGACTTTACACTAAAAAAAAAAAAACAAATAATCTGATCAAGAAGTGGGCAACTGAAATGAATAGACACTTCACGAAAGAAGAGATACAAATGGCCAATAGATACATGAAAAAATGTTCAACATCATTAGCAATCAAGGAGTGGCAAATCAAAACTACTCTAAGATTTCATCTAACCCCAATTAGAATGGCAATCATTAAGAAGTCAGAGAACAACAAATGTTGGCGAGGATGTGGGGAAATTGGGACTCTTCTACACTGCTGGTGGGATTGCAAACTAGTTCAACCACTATGGAGATCAGTGTGGAGATTCCTCAGAAAACTGGGAATGGATCCACCATATGATCTGGCTATACCACTACTGTGTATCATACCAAAGGGATTGAAACTAGAAAACTACAGTAATATATGCATACCCATGTTCATAGCAGCACAATTCACAGTGGCCAAATTATGGAACCAACCTAGGTGTCCATCAACAGATGAATGGATTACAAAATTATGGGAAATACACACAATGGAATTCTACTCAGCAATAAAGAAGAACAAAATAACATCATTTACAAGAAAATGGAAGGATCTGGAGAACATTATGTTAAGTGAGATTAGCCAATCACAAAAGGAGAAAGGTCATATGTTTTCATTAATATGCACAACCTAGGGAGTAGTGGGGACACAAAAGGGAATCTGGACGATAATGGAGAACCCTCAGTAGAGCAAGGGAAGGGGAAGGGCAAGAAAGAGCTGAATCAATGGAATTATAAACAGTGTGTACATATGAGAATATACCAAAGTCATTCTTGGTACTCCATATGGGGGGGCACTAAGAGCTGTGTGCATGTATGTTAACATCAAATTGATACTCATTGTGATGTGAGACTACAATGCACCAATAAAAGCAAAAAAAAAATCAGTTGAAGGAGCAATCTAAAAATGTAAAAAAGAAAAAAAAACCATGAAGGGGTGTCCCCCAACACATAGTACCAATGCAACACTGTTTTGGTCTATTGGTAGTACTGTAACAAAATACCTTAAACTGAGTAATTTATACACAATAGAAATATATTTTCTAAAGTTTAGGAGGCTGAAAGTCCAAGTTCAGGCGCCAGAAGATTTGATGTCTAGTGACAACCAGGTCCTCACAGATGGCAACTTACATGTGTCCTCACATGGGAGAAGAGTTCCCTCATGCCTCTTTCTATTTTATTTATTTTTAAATTTTCTACTTTTATTAGTGAATTACAATTATACATCATAGTGAGGTTCACTGTGATACAAACATACATGCACACAGCTCTTGGTGTACTGCCCTCTGCATCCCAACCTGCTACCCCTTCCTCCCTCCCTGTACATGGTAGAGAAACTAGGAGTAATACCTTCATATATTGCCAAAGCATTATTTGAACTGTTTTCTTCCTCAATCCTCCTTTTTCCTCTCCTCAACTCCCTCCCCCAGTCCCCTTCCACTGTTCTACTTGTCTCTCTCCACATTTATCCAAAGTCCCTGTGTTTCTGGTTTTCTATCTTCCACATATGAGAGAACACATATAACCCTTGACTTTCTGAGACTGGCTGATCTCACTTAGCATAATATTCTCTAGTTCCATCCATTTTCCGGAAAATGACATAATTTTGTTCTTCTTTATGGCTGAGTAAAATTCCACTGTGTGTACATACCACATGATCTTTATCCATTCATCCGCTGGCAGACACCTAGGTTGGTTCCATAATTTGGCTATTGTGAATTGTGCTGCTACAAACATAGGTATGCATGTATCACTATAGTATTCTAACTTTAATTCTTTTGCAAATATATTGAAGAGTGGTATAGCTAGGTCATATGGTGGTCCCATTTTTAGTCTTTTAGGAACTTCCATACTGATCTCCGTAGTGGTTACACTAGTGTACAATCCCACAAAGAATGATAAGAGTTCTAGTTCCCCACATTACCTCCAGCATTTATTGTTTGTATTCTTTTTTTTTTCTTTTGCAGTACTGGAGATTGAACCCAGGGGCATTCTACCTCTGAGCTACACCCCAGCCCTAATTTTTATTCTTTATTTTGAAACAAGGTCTCACTAAGTTGTGGAGGGCCTCACTAAGTAGCTGAGGCTGGCTGCGAACCCGGATCCTCCAGTCTCAGCCTCCCAAGTACTGGGATTACAAGCGTGCGCCACCACACCTGGCTTTGTATTCTTGATGACTGCCATTATAACTGGAGTTAGATGAAACTTAAATATAGTTTTGATTTGTGTTTTCCTGATTGCTGATGATATTGAAAATTTTTGTATATATTTGTTGGCCATTTGTATTTTTTCTTCTAAGAA
>PVJS01016743.1:0-37093 GCA_004027185.1 Glis glis
TAGGAGTTATATCTCTTTCCAACCAAGAATCTATGTTTTGGTTAATAATTTGAAATGGGCTTGAGGTTAGCCTCAATGTGGTCCCTAACTTCTTAGTTCCTGGGGAGGGAACTGTATGATAGTTAGATCAAATGGATGGATTTGCAAATGCCAGAAACAAGGTTGAACTCAGAAGGAGAGTTCTCTGTTGAGATCCCCAGCCAGGAAGTAATGGGCTACAGCATGTCCAAGTTGATCATCTAGAGGGTCTAGAGGAAGCAGATCTAAAGCCAGATATGAGTCTGGATTAAAGAGGATACTGTGGCATGCAAATGGAAAGAGATGTTTCTAGATGGAGGGGGGTCTTCCCATTCACCCCATCAGGAAGGTTTGTCCATTTTTTATCCCCTTTGTGTCTGTGCTATACATCTCTTAAAGTGATTGTTAAGTATCACCTGCTAAGTGCTATTTATACAGCTATCCAATTCATTTAGTTAATTTGTTCATTAACCACCATTATGAAGACATAACTAGGTGTTAGAGATGCAAAATATGATTCAAGTCAATAGCAAGTGAAGCAATCATGCTAAATAGCACACCTGTTCTCCATTATAACATAAAAAGAAGCAAATAAAAAGCTCTATCTTTAAATCACCATTACAAGATATAGGAAAAAGGATACATTATTATGCAGTATGCATGCTTATCAAAATGCCTCTGGATGTTGCATTAATTATTATGAACACATGATGGGTATGTCCCAGGCAGGCCTTACCAAGATGTACTGTTTGATACATGTAAGTAAAGTCTACTTTCTATAGTAAAATCACACTTTTGATAATAAATTATTATGCATGAGTCCTTATGCATGAAATTGCTGCTCTTCCATGCTGCATTTGCTTTCTCTCTCTTGCACCCTTTCTATACATCTGCACACGCACACGCACACGCACAAACAACCAGTATTAGTTTTTTGGTTGAACCATTCAAGAATAAGTTGCAGACATCCTAGCCTTTTACTCCTAAACAGCTGATTATACCTCCTAAAGACAAATGCATTTATTATTGTTATTGTTATTATTATTGTTGTTGTTGTTGTTATTTTGTGGTACTCATGATAGAACCCAGGGGCCTTTTACCTCCAGACTACACCCCAAGCCCTTTCTTTACTTGTATTTTGAAACAGGGTCTCGCTAAGTTGCTGAGGGTCTTGCTAAGTTGATGAGGCTGGTCTCAAACCTGCAATCCTCCTGTCTCAGCCTCCCAAGTACTGGGATTACAGGAGTGCACTATCACGCCTGGCTAAGAACATTATCTTATATAACTATAATTAAGTAGAAAATGAAATTCAGGAAATTTAATAGCAACATACATTCCTATTCTCAACATCCATACCACATTCAAACTTCGTCAATTATCCCAATAACTAAATGTCCTGAATAATATTTATTTATTTATTTTTTAACCAGGAGCCAGTCCCATCCTTCATTTGATTATCACACTTCCTGTTTCCTTGTCTCTAGTTTGTGATGAAATTAATATTCTTGAGGGGTGCGAGCCAGTTGTTTATAGATGTCCTTCAGTTGGGTTTGTTTCCTTAATTCCCCAGGTTACTTTTTAGACTTCCTCCAGGGAGCATGTCCCTCTGTTTTTTCTGCCTCTTCTCTCATGTGGCTGACACTGCTTCAGCTTGTTCCTACTTTAGAAGGATTATTGATACTAAGGACATCGATCCCTTTGCCTGGGAACATACCACCAAGCAACCTAGTCAGGTTTCTATGACTCACCAAGTCCAGTCCTCCCAGACCACATTTACTAAAGTTAGACAGTCCGGTCTTAGGTAACACTGCAACTGGAACCACAAGAATTCAGCCTGGAAGTACCACCCCACGCCAAGTACAATTCCTTTACTGCCTCTTCTCCAGCATATGGTAAAGAGTAGAATAGCCCTTCACAGGAATGCTACTACACCCAGGTTTTCATTCCTCGTCTCCTGTAAACAAATACTTGGACAAGAACCTATAAACACATCCCACAAGGACAACCAGCAATTTTCATACATAAATTCTAAATCGAGATTGAAGGGGAAAAATTATAACTCTGTAGGAGCATAATTGAGCTTAAGATGCACCCAATTTACATTACTAGACCACCCAAAGCATTTGTATTTGGGTTCCTTCATTGCATTTTGGCTTTCTTTAAGAAAAATAGCGAGTTCTTGATCTTACACCTATGGAATTAAAAGGCCCATTGAAATGGTATTTACAAAGACTGATTTAGCAGTTTGGCCCCAAAGGTAAATTCCATCTTCTACCCCAGAGGATAAAGCTACTTATAAACTTAAGACTAGAAGGTTTTTTAGCCTCAACTATTTTTACTATTTTAAGGAAGATTTTTCCACACTGTGCCTGGTTAGAGACAACACTCTTCAAATATGCCCTATCCAAAAGCCCAACCCCAAATCCCACTCTTAACATCTTATGCTCTTGCCAAACAGGAGCACTTTGCTGATCGCTGATTCTACTCCGTACTTTCTCATTTCCAGGCACTTGCCTTCTTGATCCTTCCATCTTGAATATATCCCCTATAATCCCAATCTATCAAAATTCTACTGAGTCTTCAAAGACAAAATCTAATGCCATCTCACAATCTTCCCAACCAGATGTAATTGCCCTTTCCTCTTAAAAGCCCATGTTATGGTTTGGATCTTAAATTTCCCCCAATGGCCTTGTGTTGAAGGCTTGGTCTCAGCTGATGATGTTGTTCGGAGGTGACAGAACCTTTAGGAGATGTGGATGGTGGAAGAAAGTTAGGTCATTGGACTCATGCTTGTGAAAGGGATATTTGGACCTTGATTCCCTCCTCTTACTCTCTTTTTGCTTCTCGGCCACCATGAGGTGAACACGTTTCCTCCACCATGTGCTTCTGCCATGTCACAGACCCCAAAGCAATGAGGCCAAGTAACCATGAACTGAAACCATGAGCCAAAATATTTCTTTCGTTCTTTAAGTTGTTTATTTCAAGTATTTTGTCACAGTGACAGAAAGATGATTAACAGAAAATTAGTACTGAGAAGTAGGGTCATTACTGTGCGTATACCTGGTGATGTGATTCAGGAGCCTTTGGGAATGGTTTGTAGGAGGAGTTTGGAAAAGTCTGGAGAAGCAGGCTAGAGAAAGCCTAGAATACTGTTAGCAGAGCTTAATGGTTGGTTATGGTGAGAGTTCAGAAGACCATAAGGCTGCTAGAAATGCAGAGGGTAAAAGCTGTGCTGATGAGGTTTCAGATGGAAATAAGGACTCTATTGGGAATTGGACTAGAGTCTGCTCGTATTATACTCTGACAAAGAACTTGTCTACATTTTGTCAATGCCCTGAGACTTTTTGTGAGGCTGAGTTTAAGGAGGACATTTCAAGGCAGCACAACATTCAGGCAGTAGTGTAGGTATTGTTGGTTGTTTTTATCCAGGTTTACAGTGAGAATCAGGAGCAAAAGCCAGGGAGGAAAAATTTGAAAAATTTGCAATTTGGCTAGGAAGAAGCTGTTTAAAGTTGCAGCCAAGAAGGATGTGGTTGCTAAAGAGATTAGCACCACTGAAAAGAAGCCAAAAACTTTGCACTGGGACAACAGAAAAGATGCCTGGAGGCCATCTCAGGAAACAGCAAGACACCATTGAACCCTGGCTCAAAGGTGTAAACATATAGACTTGATTCAAAGACTTTTTTTTGAGAGCCCCCAGGACACCCTTTTTGCACAGAGCTGCTTAGGGAACTGTTTTCCCAGGGCACATTTCTCCATGTTCAGCCATCCAGGCACTCACAGGCCACTTTAGCCGTGATTCATGTGGGCCTGCTGCTGGTTGTGCTGGCACCAGACCTTGGTATTGTCCACGTGATACTGGTTTTGCAGGGATGCAAAATAGAAGAGTTATGGGGTCCTGGAGGCTTTCACTGAGATTTCAAAGGGAAGACTGAGAAGACCAGGCAGTATGTGTCAGGTCTGGAGTCCTTGCAAGCCGCCCCTGATAGAGCGATGTGTGAAGCAAGCTATGAGGGTGAAGCCAAAGCTGCAGTGGAGACACCAGGAAGGGCGAGATGCCAAGAATGTGGAGTGCCTGCCATGGAAGCTGCAGGCGGCAGAGCCGGCCCAACAGAGTGGTCACGTGGACTGCAGCTGGAGGGCCATAGGGATGGGGCTGCCCTAGCCCTCGGATGTCCACATCCCACGCTGTGTGCCCCAGTTGCCAGACATGGAGCTATAGGACTTAATGCTTGACCTTCTGTGTTTTGGTTTTGCTTTAGTCTGCTTCCTTATTACTTTCCTCATTCCTCCCTTTTGGAATGGTAATGTTTACCCTGTGCCATTGTATCTTGGAAGTATGTAACTTATCTTTGGATTTTTACAGGGACTCACAACTAACACTTTGCCTTGAGTCTCAGAGGAAACTTTGGGCCTGGACTTTTGAGCAGTGCTGGAGCTGTTAAGACTCTGAGGACTCTTGGAGGTGGATTAAGTGCATTTTGCATTATGAGATGGGACCCTTTGGGGGTCAGAGGCAGAATGCTATGGTTTGGATCTTAAATGTCCCCTATAGGCCATGTGTTGAAAGCTTGGTTTCAAGCCTGTGGCACTATTGAGAAGTGGCAGACCTTTAGGAGGTGGGGCTAATGGAAGGAAGTTAGGTCATTGGGGGCATGCCCTTCGAGAGAGTATTGGGACCTCGGCCCTTTCCTCTCTTTCTCATTTTGCTTCCTGCCACCATGAGGTGAACAGTGTTCTTCTGCCATGTGATTCTGCCTTGATGTTCTGTCTCACCACAGGCTCAAAGTAATGAGGCCAAGTGACCATGGACTGAAACCTCTGAAACTGTGAGCCAAAATAAACCTCTCCTCTTTTCGGTTGTTTATCTTAGGTATTCTGTCTCGGTGATGGAAAGTTTACTAACACATCCCATAACACAAGATTCATACTCTTCTCTTTCTTATAGAATTCATGTTCTACCTTATGTTATAGTTATTTGGGTTCTTGTCTGCCCTTCTAGGATTTCTCAAGGTCAGTGACAGAGCCATATTCATCCTGGCATCTCTCCTATAACTTGGCATGGTATCTTGCAAATAGCAAGCAGTCAAAATACTTGCAGAGTGGAGTTGAACTAAAATCTAGTGAATACAAGATCTTACAGGAAATTTTACATCCGACCTAAGTTACATCACATGACAAATCTGAAAATACTAGTTCAAGAATGAGAGAAGAAATGTGAGTCTGTTGTTCATTTGCCAACTACAGCTTTGACCGAACATTAACAAAGACAGGTATTGCAAACAAAGCACTCTTTGCATTCACGCCTAATCAATATTTGATGACACAGAGTAGAGCCAATGGATAAAATAATTCTGGGGCTGCAGAAGTTGAGATTTATGAAAAAAAGTACAATTTTGGCTAACTGAGAAATAGGAAATTGCTATGCTGTTTCTACTATTTGGTTAACTATATCTGAAGGGGAACTAAAAATAAAAGGAATATAATAAATCAAAGATCTTTAGTAAATTCTTGTGATGTTTTCATCATCATATCGTGCTCATTAAAATAGTCACTGAGGGTCTATTAGAGAGGGGCACTGATAAGCTAATTCTTTTTTTTAATATACTTCTTTTGGTGCACTGTAGTCTCACATCATAATGTAGTTCAGAGTGATAGGGACATGCACACAGCACTTGGTGAGCTTCCCCTGAGGTCCTTCCCTCCCTTTCACCGTACACGATATTGAGATTGGCATTGGAAATTTCACATATGTACATAACATCAGTGGAAGTGTTTCCTTAATTAACTCTCCCTCTCTCCACACACTACTCTCCCCTAAATCCCCTCCATCACTCCCCTGGGGTTTCTAAAGTCCCTCTTGAATCCCGATTACTCCCTCACTTCGGCATATGAGGGAAAACATATGACCCTTCACTTTCTGTGACTGGCTAATCTTACTGTTTAACATAATGTTCTCCAGATCTATCCATTTTCTTGCAAATTACATAATTTTGTTCTCTTTATTGCTGAGTAGAATTCCATTGTGTTTTTCCCATAGTTTTGTAATGCATTCATCTGTTGATGGACACCTAGGTTGGTTCCATGATTTTGCCATTGTGAACTGTGCTGCTATAACCACATAGATATGCATATATCACTATAATATTCTGATCTCAATCCCTTTGAAAAAATACCCAAGAGTTGTATAGCTGGTAGATACATTCCCAGCTTTCTGAGGAATCTCCACACTGATCTCCCTAGTGGCTGCACTAATTTGTAACCCCAACAACAGTGTATAAGAGTTCCTATTTCCCCACATACTCACCAGCATTTATTGTTGTTTGACTTCTTGATGATTGCCATTCTAGTTGGGGTTAGGTGGCATCTCAGTATAGTTTTGCCTGATTGCTAATGATGTTGAACTTTTTTTTTTCATATATTTATTGGCCATTTGTATCTCTTCTTTTGTGAAGCGTCTGTTTAGTTCAATTGCCCATTTCTTGATTGGGTTTTTTTTTTAGTGTCTTTTAGGTTCTCTGTATATTCTAGATATCAGTCCTCTATCAGAGGAGTTGCTGGGAAAGATCTTCTCCCATTCTATAGGCTCTCTCTTTAGATCCTTGGTATCTAGAATATACAAAGAACTTAAAAGACAACATCATTAGCAATCAGGGAGATGCAAATCAAAACTACACTGAGATTCCATCTAACTCCAATTAGAATGGCAATCATCAAGAAGTCAAACAACAATAAATGCTGGTGAGGATGTAGGGAAATAGGAACTCTCCTATGCTGTTGGTGGGATTGCAAATTAGTGCAGCCACTATGGAGATCAGTGTGGAGATTGCTCAGAAAACTGGGAATGGATCCACCATATGATCCAGCTATACCACTCCTGGGTATTTTCCCAAAGGGATTGAAATAAAAATATTATAGTGGTATATGCATATACATGTTTATAGCTGTACCATTTCTTTGCTACACAGAAACTTTTTAAATTAATACTATCCCATTTATTAATCTTGTTTTAATTTCCTGAGCTTTGGGGATCTTATTGAGGAAGTTCCTACCAGTGCCTGTATGTTGGAGTGTTGGTCCTATGCCCTCATCTAGTAATTTCAAGGTCTCTGATATAATTTCCAGGTCTTTGATCCATCTTGAGTTAACTCTTGTGCAGGGTGAGAGGTTGGGGTTTAATTCCATTTTTCTACAAATTGGTAACCAAAGCTGAGCGTGGTGGCACATGCTTGTAATCCCAGTACTTGGGAGGCTGAGACAGGAGGAACATAGGTTCGCGGCCAGCCTCAGCTACTTAATGAGGCCCTCCGCAACTTAGTGAGACCCCGTTTCAAAATAAAGAAAAAAAATAGGGCTGGGGGTGTAGTTCAGAAGTAGAATGCCCCTGGGTTCAATCTCCAGTACCACAAAAAAAATAAATAAATTGATAACCAAAAAAATATGGAACACTTCACAAATTTGCGTGTCATCCATGCACAGGGGCCTAATCTTCTCTGTATTGTTCTAATGTTAGTTAGTATATGTGCTGTTGAAGCGAGCACAAGCTAATCCTATTGCAATATAATGAGAAGGGAAAATATAGTGTTGCAAATGATATTCCTCTTGGAGGGGACTTATCTTATGGCTAAAGCCTTGAAAAGCCTGTAAAGAGTGGGTCCCTGTAAGTTATAGGTGTCAGATGGTCTGAGGGCTTTTGAGCAGGAAAGAAAGACACAGGGACATTTATTTGCATCTCGGGTGGGGCCAAGGGAGAAGGGAGAGGATAAGGAGAGCAAGGACATGAGCAAATGTTCAACAGAATAGTATGGACTGTGCCCGTGACTCTGCCATGTCCCCGTGCACATGCAGAAAGTTTTACAAAAATCACAGAGAGCGGAAGTGATTGGATTTATTGTGAAAATCAGCAAAATGGCCAAAATTCTGCATAAGAGTTTTTGTAGGAAATATTTTTTATTTTGAAATAAGGTCTTGCTAAGTTGCTGAGGCTGGCCTCAAATCTGGGATCCTCCTATCTCAGCCTCCCACGTACTGGGATTATAGGCATGAGCCACCACACTCAGCTCTCTTTAAAAAATCAAAGTACACTTTTCTCTTGGACACAAATTCAGGGTTCTGAGACAGTAAGCTGTGGTTCAGGGGCCTGAGTCGGGGGGAATCTGAAGACCTTAAGTGGGTGAGAGTGCCCAGAAATTCTGGGGACTTCCCCCACCCCATGGAAATTAGGGACTTTGAAGAAATTTTCCCCAGAACACAAAAATAGAGAGAGACTTTGATAAAATCATAATTACAGCAAGTTTAGTGGTCACAGGTCTGTCAACTAATATTCTAGGGATATTAACCTGTGACTTATTTACATAAACACTACTGCATTAGGAAGAGAGAGAAGGAGAGGGAGGGAGGGAGGGAGGGAGAAAGGAAGGGAAAGAAAGAGAGAGTGAGAGAAATGCTGGAGGTAATAGAATATGGCATTGAGGGGCATATACTCTGGAACCAGATGCCTGGGTCTGATTCTAGACCCTACTGTGTGATTTTGGTAAGTTACTTGACTCTGTGCATCAGTTTCTTATTTAAGAAATGGAGATAATAAACATACTAACTACAAGCAAAGAGTTTAATAAGACCTGTTCGTTCTCTGAGAGACTTCAGCATGTTCGACTATCAAGCTCTGTCCTCTGTATAACCTGAAAAAAGTAGAACTGTTTACTAAGTTACTAGCATATATTTATGGTAAAAGTGAGCCTTGATGGGCAAATTGCATCTGGACTGGGGGAAGGAGAAGTGAGCCATAAACACATGATAGGTCTGCCATGCTTGGAGCTTCAGTGATCATTGTGACTCTTATACTGGGCATTTACTTGCCTTGAGGGACCCTTGTAACTATGCCCATAAGATCCTTCTTATATATATATGCCTTGTTCCATAGTAAAGTTTTTAAAATTCAAAATATATAGGAAAAGCAAAGAATCCTGTAGCAGATGTTAACATATGATCCAGCAATCACCAAATCCTTGGTATTTATCCAAATGAGATGAAATAAATACATAATAATGAGTTGAAATAAATAAATACCAAATCCTTGCTGTTTATCCAAATGAATTGAAATGTTATGTCCACACAAACACCTACATACACATGAATGTTTATAGCAGCTGTATTCCGGATGGCCTGAACTTGGAAGCAACAAATATGTCCTTCAATAGATAAATGGATAAACTTTGGTATATCCAGACAATGGAATATTACTCAGCACTAAGAAGAAATGAACTATTAAACCACAAAAAGGTATGGAGCAAATCAAATGCCGGTCATTAAATGAAAGAAGCTAATCTGAAAAAGGCTACATAGTGTATTATTTCAACAACATGACATTCTGGAAAAGGCAAGATTATGCAGACAGTAAAAAGATTAGTGGATGCTTGATTGTGGGGCATGCAGAGAGATGAATCGGTAGGGCACAGGGAATTTTTGTGACAGTGAAACTAGTCTGTCTGATACTGTAATAGTGGATACATATAATTATACATTGGTCAAAATTCATAGAATGGACAACACAAAGAGTGCAAACCATGGACTTTAGTTAATAGTGTTAATAATGTTTCATCAAGTGTAACAAATGTCCCACACTAATGCAAGATATTAATAACAGGGAAAACTCTGTGTGCCCATAGAGGGCTAAGGGACATGTGGGAACTCTCTGTACTTTCCACTCACTTTTTCTGAAACCTGAAACGGCTCTAAAATATGGTCTATTAAGTAAAAGAGAAAAAACTAAATCCTACAGGAGATACTGGCTCTGGTGGAGAATGAGAGGTCTGTCTAAGCCAGGACAAATCCTGCACGTAACTCCACATGGACCTCGTTTCCTGAACCTCTTGACTGTTTCAAGAACTGCCATAGAAGAGAAACATCTGAAGCTGCCCTGCTGCTGAGCTGTGGCTCTTGTCGTATATCCTTCTGCGTAGGCTAGTGGCCTGTAGTCACTTTCTCATAGAATTGTGACAATTATACAAGTGAACATAGGCAAAGCACTCAGGCCTCAGGACATGGGAGTGCTGTATAATTGTTAGTTATAATTGTTGTGGGAGTGAGTGGTTGTAGTTTAACATTTTAATAATTTTATCTCAAAAAGTTATGAGTGACAGTAGGGTGAGTATAAATAATGAAATGTGAGAAGAGGTTTTGAATGTTTTCAACAAAGAAATTATCACTTAAAGCATATCTTACAAAGGGAGATATGCTTACACTGATTTGTTGGTTTTTTTTTTTTTGCGGTACTGGGGATTGAACCCAGGGGCATTCTACCTCCAAGCTACACCCCCAGCCCTATTTTTTATTCTTTATTTTGAAATGGGGTCTCACTAAGTTGCGGAGGGCCTCACTAAGTAGCTGAGGCTGGTCAGGAACCTGTGATCCTCCTGTCTCAGCCTCCCAAGTACTGGGATTATAAGTGTGTGCCACCACGCCTGGCTTGCTTACACTGACTTGAACATTGTAGATATGTATTGAAACACGGGGTACTCCATAAATATATGCATGTTTATGTGTCAAATAAAAAGTAAAAATTAAAAATGATGAGTTATATGCCATGTACAATTTCAGATTATACAGATATAGATATAACATATGTTCATTATCTATGAGGATAATTTGGTGCTCCTCAGGCAACCCCCCAAAATTCCATTATTTGAAGATGTTGAAATGATTACACCATATAACTCTACTTAGGACTGCATGTTTTAAAAGTCCAGCCCACCATCTGGATAGTTGAGCTCCTCTCAAAATAAACTAACAAATCCTTGACCTTTGTTGGTGAATTTTCTACCTGAAGTCTATACTTTTCTTGCCATTGGATCCAAGGACCTCGTGTAATACCTTGAACATATTCACTTATTTATCCATCTACGTTTATCAAAGGCCTACACTGTGCTAAGCACTAAGCTAGCCATTGTTCTTTTTTTAATCTGAATTGAAGCATGACCCTTGTGTTGAACACCTTCTATGGGCCTCCCTTGTTCCCTTGGCTCCGCCCACCCCCTGGGCCCTCTGCCACTTCCTTCTCCCCACCAGCTCAGTCCCTGCTAATCTCAAGCTCTACCGCCTGAGGTCTTTGGCACTTCCCACTACTTTCTCGAATGTGCTGGATAAAACCCCATGTCCCAGGCTAGATGAATCTGGCTTCCCCTACTGAAGGGACCTGGAGACATCACAGAGGGTAGGGGAGTTAACTCTGAGAGGGCAAATGGATGAATGGAAAGGGCAGATAAATTTCTTCTCCGTCCCTCCCCCCAGTGGACTGAGTGGGCTGTTTTGAGGTATGGAGTTCCAGTACAGCACGTCTGGAGAAGCCGCTTCATAGAAGAAGCTGTCTGAGTCTCTTCCTGAAGAGTGACACCATCTGCGTTTGACCCTTATCCTTCTGACCTCATTTCCTTCCCCCCTCACTTTTGCTCCCCTGGGATTGTACCTCACAGTGAAGTGTTAGCCATTAAATTATGCCTTAGACTCTTTTCTAGGGAACCTGTGCTGAGCCTTGCCCATAGATCCATGCCCTTCATGATCCCAGTTACTAATCTTCCTGCTTATTGTGCCATGGATCCGCTCCTTGCCACTTTCTTTCTATTTCACTGAGCTCAGTACCACAGCCGTCCTGGCCAGGTCTCTGTTTGGCTCCATGTACTCACACCCACCCTGATTTAGCCCCATCCCCTTGGTTATCTTGTATTTGCCTCTCCGAGCTCCATCCTTCCTTCTCTCTCTCTTTTTTTTTTTTTTTTTTTTTGCGGTAGTGGGGATTGAACCCAGGGGCATTCTACCTACGAGCTACACCCCCGGCCCTATTTTTTATCCTTTACTGAAACCAGGTCTCACAAAGTTGCGGGAGGGCCTCACTAAGTAGCTGAGGCTGGCCCCGCACCCGGATCATCTGGTCTCCGCCTCCCAAGTACTGGGATTACAAGCGTGCGCCACCATGTCCGGTTCCATCCTTCCTTCTTATGATTAACAATATTTTACATTTCTTTGGGGGAATTCCTCTTCTCTGACCCTTAGTCCATGTGGTTCAGGTAGGACTGGACATCTTTCCTATAGCACTCAGATCTTGGCCAGCAAGTGCTTTCTATAACCCCAGCCATAGGAGCTGGTTTAGAGGTGGGCATATGACTGTATCAGTCCAAACAGAGCCAATTCTGAGGTCTGTGTTGGAACTGTTGAGAAATGGGAGCACTCTCTTCTTAGAAAGAGAAAGGAAGTGAACCTACACATAGCCTGCCTGAGAACGAAGCCAGGCCGAGGGAGAGAGAAAGAGGCTGGCCTTTGATGGTGAGGTTTGAGCCACTAGATTCATTCATGCCTGAAGTTTTCTACCTTCAAACCTTTGTTTTCTGAGTGAATAAATTGTATTTTGGGCATTTTTCTCCTTTGATGGAAGATGTAACTACATTCTCTAAACCCTGGGCACTAATAGAAAAACCTGGGGTACCCAATGGGATATTATTGAAGAGCCCCATGATCTCTCTATCTTTATGCTGCAGAGTTGGGGATGAGCTTCCATGAGTCACTCGGATGAGATGAAGTTAAGGTTATTGGCCCTGAGGGCAGACACCTCCCCACCTGGTGCTCAAGTCGCCATGGCCGGGTACTGCCTGTCTTGTTACTTCTTGCCTCTTGCCTTCCCTTCAGATTCGTATTTCTGTCTGAGTGCCTTGCCAACAATCTGATACAATTTCTCAACTTTTTCATATTGCAGGGAAATTTTATGGCCAGTTGGGCATCCAGTTCTTAAGTAGAGCAGAGCAGTAGGATTTCTGGCACCCTACCCGACTGCAGAGACAAAAACAGGTCCCAGGCTGTGGGATGTGGGAGCAGCCTTCAGAGGGGCTTTCTAGTCTGACCACCTGATGGCTCCCAAGGTGGGCGTATGCTTATGATTTCTAACTCTCCTCTTGGCATAGTTTTACTTCTACATACTGGCTGTCACACTCCCTTGGGTAATGTTTCCTCAGCCTCCCTTGCATTCAAACCTTCTTCCTGCCTCTAAGTTGCCCCTTCAAGGAGGCATGTCTTATCAGTTCTGTACCAACCTGATAGGTGGGACCTGGGCACTGGTGAAGTCTAATAACAGTCCTGTGTCAACAACAGGAGTCATTCTGATAACTGCGTGGTTAGGTGACTTTGTCTTTGTGTGAACATCATACACTGTACTTATACAGACCTAGATGGTCTGGGTCAGTCGCTTCACATGGGGTCTTGATGCAGCCGAGAGACATGGAAACACGGGCTATACGAGGCTGCTGCGGGCACAACATGCATACTATTTTACAGTAACTTTTTTTTAATAAGTAGGAGGACACTCTAAAATAATGATAAAAATTATTGTATAGTTGACACATAAACCAGTAACATAGTCATTTATTGTCATTATTAAGTATTATACACTGTAAATAATTGTATGTGCTTTACTTTTGTATGATTGGCAGCCCAGAAGATTTCTCTACCCCACCATTACCACAAACACGCGAGGAAGTAACACAGTGCACTATGATATCAGCACTGTTTCCAGCTCCATTAAACTCTTATGGGACTACTGTCATACATGTGGTCCATGGTCAGCTGAAACACTGTTTTGCAGCACATGACTGTACTGTGAAAGGGAGCTGTTTACTCTGAGGCAAGCTCAGTGTGTCCCAGGCCAGCACCAAAACAATGTGGAAGATCTTTCCCTCTCCTGCTAGGTGGCCTGCAGACCTCTAGAGTTGATGTCTACCCTGTTGTGTCCTCCTAAATGATCAGATTTACTGGGCAAGGTCTAAGGGCAAGCAGGGGTCTCCTGCTTGCACAATGAGGTCATGGCTTGTAGGTGAAGTCTTGAAACACAGACTTAAAAACTGCCCACTCATGCAGTGGGTCAATTTTCCCTGACAATTTAGCTCCTTTAGTCCAGCACAATCATTGGATATTTGGTTGGTGACTCTCACGGCAATCTCACCTCTAGTCTCCAGGACAGAAACTCTTTGTGCAACTAGACTTTTATGCAACTATGATGGTGGAATTCAGGTGCACCAAACAATAACAGTAAAACATATTGAGCATTGTCTATATTTGTAAGGCTCTGGCTAGGGGCTAGGCTTCAAACAAGAAAACATTAAATTAAAATGTTATTACAAATTATGAAATGTGCTTTGAAGAAAATGAACAAGGTAGAGACAATAATAGGGGAGTGACTATTTTGGGAAGATCTTTCTTTTTTTTTTTTTGCAGTACTGGGGATTGAACCCAGGGGCATTCTACCTCCGCGCCACGCCCCCGGCCCTATTTTTTATACTTTATTTTGAAACCAGGTCTCACAAAGTTGTGGAGGGCCTCACTAAGGAGAGAGAGAGAGAGAGAGAGAGAGAGAGAGAGAGAGCTGAGGCTGGCCGCGAACCCAGATCCTCCGGTCTCCGCCTCCCAAAGTACTGGGATTATAAGCGTGCACCACCACGCCCGGCTTTAGGGAAGATCTTTCTAAGGAGGTGACATGAGGAAGAACAAAAAGAATGAGAAGGCAGAGAATGTGCTAGCAATTGAAGGAAGGAAGAGTGTTATAGCTAGAAGGAGCAGGATGCGCAAACTCCCTGAGGTATATATAATATACCTCATAATATATACCTCATAATATACTATGAAAAGAAAATCAGTGCAGCTGAAGGGGAGAGAGCAAAGGGAAAATGATACAAGATAAGACCTGAGGCGTGGTCACTGAAATCTATGTGGAAAAACAAAGCCACTGAAGATAGAGAATAACACAAAAATAATTGAAACCCCAAGGTCATTCTTTTTTTTTTTTTTTTGCGGTACCGGGGATTGAACGCAGGGGCGTTCTACCTCCGCGCTACGTCCCCGGCCCTATTTTTTATACTTTATTTTGAAACCGGGTCTCATGAAGTTGCGGAGGGCCTCACTAAGGAGAGAGAGAGAGGAGAGAGAAAGAGAGAAAGAGAGAGAGAGAGAGAGCAAGCAAGAGCTGAGGCTGGCCGCGAACCTGGTTCCTCCGGTCTCTGCCTCCCAAAGTACTGGGATTACAAGCATGCGCCACCACGCCCGGCCCAAGGTCATTCTTAAAGTGTGCGGAGAATGGGTTGTAAAGACAGAAGAGGAGGCAGGAGAAGCAGTAGGGAGGCTATGGCCTGTGCTCAGTGGCAGTGAACAGAACAGAGGGTTTCTCCACCCCACTGGAGGTTGAATCCATATGACTTCTTACTGGATTCAATGTGGCAGGTGGAAAAAAGAGAAAGCAGGTAGGACTGTTAGGTTTCTAGATTGAGAAACTGGTGTGTGGTGGCACCATTAAGTAAGAAAGGGAAGTCTGAGAAGAGAAAATGATGTGAGAGTGAGGGGGAATCGTTGAGTTTTGGAATTAAGTTTCAAATGTTAGTGAGACAGCCAGATGGGAACGTGCAGAGGAAGGCTGGAATGTGCGCCTGGACCCTGGGCTGGGGCCTGATCTGGAGGCAGGGACTTGGGAGCTGTCAGCATAAGGATGGCGTTTAAAGCCATGGGGATGGTGGGGTCCCTAGGAGAGTATGCTAGGACGATGGGGGCAGAAGGCCCTTCACCACACTCCCTTCCCTCAGGTCTTCTTCATACATCCTAGTCCTTCCTTCTTTGGGATCCATGTATAAAGACGTAGTTCCCTTCTTCCCTCTCACACAGGAGCCAGATGGCCCTCAAGCAAGTGTGCTGGCTCCAGTCACCCTCTCAGAAAGCCCAGTCCCCACGCTTTGTCTTCTGTTCCTTTCTGCTGAGTTTCCTCCCCCCTCCCAAGGCCAACACAAGATCTTTCTGTTAAGATAAAAGGAAGGAAGGAAGAAAGCCCAAACAACACTACCACTGCCACCCAGCCAAGCAACTAAACCAACAAACAAAACTACAGCTTGAGCTCTCAGAAAGGTTGCTCCCCTGGCCAAGTCTTGAAGGATTATGTGCTGTCCCACTATTAGCCTTTGGGGCAAATCGTGCTTCCAGCCTGCTGTGCTTTGGTTCTGCAGTCCACTCAGTGTTTGGCACAGATTGCGTGGAAAGTTGAAATGAGAATTTGGCTATGAGCCAGTCACAACCACTCAAGGATGAGCACGTGCTCCACTGAAAATGAGTCATGGAGCCGAAATGCACCTATAAAGACACAATATATTTTTTAATGGGGTGCATGAGCTTCAAAGACCCCATTGGGAAATTATCTGCTTTTTTAAATGTTGAAGTCAGGATCTTCTCTGATCTCTCTGTGAATACTTCCTGATCCTGGCAGATTTACCCTCTTACCTGCTTCCACCAGTAGCTCCCAGAATTATCCAGGACCCAATTCTTGTACCAGGAAGAAGCAAGCAGGAAGTGCCCCACATTACGGCTATAGGTTACCCACAACACTGAGGTTTCCTTTTGGTGTTTTGCACCTCTGCTTCTGTTCATTTTGCCCTGCCCCTTTCCTTCCGGTGCAGTGTCAGGCCACTTTTCTGGCCTTTCTCTGCAATGCTTAAATTAATCTGTTTCTCATTGTCCTATTATTTTCCTGACCACACTTGCTGTGCGGCTCAAATAGTGGTCTAATGCACAACTCTACCCTGATGCTGATTTGTTCGTGCATCTGAGCTCCTGACTCCCTATCAGGTTGCAGACCCGTTGTACAGCCCAGATCCATAACTCCTACACGCTCTTTGCTCTCCCAGCCCCAGCTTCCTGCCTGTCTCTACACTGAGCCACCACCCCCACAGTTCCTCTGCTGAAATATAGTGTGCACAGCCCAAAACTGTTTTTTGTAGCATGATTGCTTCAAATACCTGGATGCTGTCATTGCACCTCCTTATTTATATATTTCAAAGAAATATAAGCAGAAGTGATATACGCTACTTCTGAGTGGAAACTTTGAAAACCATTGTATACTTTGGAATACTTCCTTTTTTTCTGCCAAAGCTAACACCAGCCAACAGAAATATAATGCAAGCCACATATGTAATTTTAATATTTTTAGTAGTCACACTTAAAAAGTAAAAAGAAAAATGTAAAATTAATTTTAATAATATATTTCATCTAACCCCATAGGCCAAAAATCATTCCAATAGGTAATCAATAAGTTATTCATGAGATATTTTGTTGCTTTTTAATATTAAGTCTTCTAAATCTGGTGTGCATTTTACTAGTAGATCTTAAGCCAGACCAACCACACTTCAAGGACGCAGTAGCTGGATAGAGTAGCTGTATGGGGCTGGTGACTATGGTCATCCCGTGGTATGCATGGGCAGTTGGGTCTAGACCCCCCACAGATACCCATATCCTCAGGTGCTCAAGTCCATTATATAAAATATTCTTTAAATTATTTCTACATTACTTAAAACTATTACTTATAATACCTAGTACAATGTAAGTGCTATGTGAAGTTATTATAGCATTATTACATTATTATAGCATATTATTATAGTATTATCATATTACTATTTTATTTTAATATTACTATATATTGTTTTTTATTTGTATTTCTTCTGTTGTTTTTTCTTTCAAGTAATTTCAGCCCATAATTGGTTGAATCTATGGATGAAGAACCCAAGGATGTGGAGGACCGACCATATCCCATTGGGTAGTGCAGGCCTCAGCGTCAAAGAAGCACAACCAGACCTTCCTCCACCCCCTTCACTCCCAAGGGGGGTCAACACAGAGCAAAGTCCACACTGACCTGCAGTGGCTATGTAGGTAAGAGTGGGAAGCAGGCCTTCGTTACAGTGTTATCAGTCGCTGAGACTTTTGGGTTATCTGTTACTGCAGCTTTATTTAACTAATAAAGAAATAGATATTAGGGCTGGGCATGGTGGTGCACGCTTGTAATCCCAGTACTTGGGAGACTGAGACAGGAGGACTGCAGGTTCACAGGTAGTCTCAGCTACTTAGTGAGGCCCTCTGCAATTTAGTAAGATCCTGTTTCAAAATAAAGAATAAAAATAGGGCTGGAGCTGTAGCTCAGAGGTAGAATACCCCTGGGTTCAATCCCCAGTGCTGAAAAAAAAAAAAAAACCCGAAATAGATACTAGATAACACATACATTAGAGAAAAGACAGCCTTTTCAAAAAATGGTGTTGGGAAAGCTGGTTATCCATTTGTAGAAAAATGGAATTAAATCCCTATCTCTCAACCCTGCACAAGAGTCAAGTTGAGATGGATCAAAGACCTGGGAATTAAACCAGAGACATTGAAGTTACTAGAGGAGGGCGCACGTCCAACACTCCAACATATAGGCCTAGGTAGAAACTTCCTCAATAAGACCCCCATAGCTCTGGAAATTAAAATAAGAATTAACAAATGGGATGGCATTAAACTAAAAAGTTTCTGTTCATCAAAAGAAACCATCAAGAGTCTAAAGAGAGAGCCTATAGAATGGGAGATCTTTGCCAACTATTCCTATGATCGAGGACTAATATCTAGAATATACAAAGTACTTAAAAGACTTAACACTAAAAAAGCCCCACAAACAACCCAATCAAGAAATGGGCAATTGAACTAAATAGACACTTCACAAAAGAAGAGATACAAATGACCAATAAATACATGGAAAAATGTTCAACATCATTAGCAATCAGGGAGATGCAAATCAAACTACACTGAGATTCCATCTAAACCCCAATCAAAATGGCAGTCATCAAGAAGTCAAACAACAATAAATGCTGGTGAGGATGTGGGGAAATAGGAACTCTCCTTCACTGTTGGTGGGATTGCAAGTTAGTACAGCCACTATGGAGATCAGTGTGGAGATTCCTCAGAAAATTGGGAATGGATCCACTATATGATCCAGCTATATATATCACTCCTGGGTATCTTTCCAAAGGGACTGAAATCTGAATATTATAGTAATATGTGCATATCTATGTTTATAGCAGCACAATTCACAATAGCCAAATCATGAAACAAACCTAGGTGTCCAATGGATGAATGGGTTACAAAATTATGGGATATATGCACAACGGAATTCTACTCAGCAATAAAGAAGAATAAAATCATGTCTTTTGCAAGAAAATGGATGGACCTGGAGAACATTATGTTAAGTGAGATTAGCCAGTCACAAAAAGTGAAGGGCCATTTGTTTTCTCTTATATGCAGAAGCTAGGGAGTAATCGGGATACCAGAGGGACTTCAAATAATGGAGGAGAAACTCTAGTGGAGCCAGGGAGGTGGTCTAGGGGAAAGGGGGAGGTGGTCAGTCACTTCCATTGACATTATGTACATATGTGTAAATACCAATGTCAATCTCAGTACCCTGTATGGGGAGGGGAGAATGTGGAGGGAGCCGGGGGAAAGCCCACCAAGTGCTGTGTGCATGTATGTCACTATCACTATGAACTACATTATGACGTGAGACTATAATGCACCAATAAAAGTATAAAAAATAGATATTAGGTGAAATGATATTACAGTAAGCTGAATGAAATATGTGGTACAGGTTGAATATCTATAATACAATTATCTGAAATACAAAGTCTGATTTGGAGCATTTCAGATTTCAGGTTTTTTGGATTAGGGATGCTCAATCAGTGAAACATATGCAAATACTCCAAAATATGAAAAACTCCAAAATCCAAAACACTTCTGGCCCCAAGCACACTGGATAAGGGACACTCAATCTGCATGATATGACTCCACTGTTCTTGTGCAGCCTCATTTCTGGCTGTGTGCTTTCTTATGTTTTATGATTCTGGAATACCAAGATATGTTGAGTTTCTTGCTCATAGCATAATGCTTCTCTTCATTCATACTCCCCTCCCTCGTATTATTTAAAACTTACTTCAGGTGTCATCACAAAGAAGTCTGTGCAGACTGCTAGGGTGGTTAGATGTTCTTATGTGACCCACCTGTAGATCTTACACGGCTATCGCAAAAGTTATTGCTTTGTATTAAAATTATCTATTGATACGTTATCTTGTTGGAGGCTTTGTAAATGTTCAATAAATGTTTCTTGAATAAATGTTTCTGAAAGACAGAGCCAGTGACACAGAGAAGAATGGATGAGGGAATTCTTCCTAGAGAAAAGGATTTGTAGAGGTTTAATAAATATTTCTTGAACAACTAGCACCTGAGTAGTTTGTTGTTGAAACAGTACAACCTGGCTCTAGCTTATAGTCCTTACTAGCATGGCAGGGTACCAGTAATGGCCATAATTTCCAGGACCTTATATTTGCTACCACTGATGGCCACTGAAATTCTGATGATATAAGCTAGTCAGCTTTTCCTTGCCAGCATATCAGAGTAAGAATCCCAAATGCCTGAGCTTTTATCATCGCTCACCGACATTTGACATTTCCGTCCTGCAGACAGAGAGATCAAAAGCCAAGATGATAGTTGCTGTGGTGGAGGGAGCTGGCTGTGTGGTAATTGTGATAACGTCTTGTCTGATTGCTTGACCATGGCTAAGGCGTTAATGACCCTTGTCACAGCTATGACATGTAGAGTCTATTTTGTTACTCTGATGTGAATTAACATGTATTTTTAAAGTAACTGTTAATCAAATGCCGAGGTTGTTGAAAACGTGTGGAGCTGTCTGCCCAGGAAACCAACCCACACTTTCTTCTCCTCTTGTGGCCTTCATTGTCTCTTCTTGTGACTGCCTTGGAATCATACTGTACATGAGCCCCTGGCCATAGTGTGTTGGTTTATGAGTGGAAACATGAACCACACTGGCTCAATCATAAAACTCAACTGTAGATCATGCTTGATTGGTACAAAGTCTGTCACCTGACTCAAAGTTGACAAACCCAAGACTGTTGGTCTTGGTGGGATAAAGACTAGAAGTTAGAAGACGCAAAACTTGGAAGGTTTATTGGAGAAATCCAGATAGCTGTGAGAGAGAGTATAACCAACTTGCACAAAGAAAAGAAATGAGTTGCACATAGATGATGATAAATTGACTAGGTATAGTAGTCCCAGAATAAGCATGATTTAAATGGATACCTTGGTCAAATGATAGATTATTTCATATCATGGACTTTCAGGATGTTTCTAATAGAAATGTAGCCATCCATCTTAGATTAAAGAATATAATGGCCCATTGTGTTTGCAGATAAGGAAACAGAATCAGAGAAGGAAAGTGACACAAAGATAATAAGTCCCTCAGTAAAGGGACTTCATTTGGGCTTCAGATCATATTGGCAGGTGTTCTGATCCTAAATCCTTTGAGCTGTTGAAGTACAGAGAACAATAGATTCACCTCCTACATTTTTTTTTCTTTTTGGTACTGGGGATTGAACGCAGGGGCATTCTACCTCCAAGCTACACTCTCAGCCCTATTTTATTTTTTGTTTTGAAATGGTCTCACTAGGTTGCTGAGAATCTCTCTAAATTGCTGAGGCTGGTTACAAACCTGTGATCCTCCTGTCTCAGCCTCCCAAGTACTGGGATTTGCAGGCATATGCCACCACACCTGGCTCACCTCCTACTGGATGATGGGACTGCTGATTTTTTAATTTTTTTCCCCAAGATCAATTTTATAATAAAAAAAACCACTGTGGCCTTGACCTCATGAAAAGTTGTAAAAAATTTCCCCATGCAGAAAATAGATAGATTCAATTCTACTTCTTCAGGATTTTCTTTTTTAAATGTTTAACTCTGTAAATTATCTGAAATTAATGCTCAAAATGGTATATAGGTTTAAACTGTTTTCCTATTTGCTGGCCAATAATATAGTACAGATGTAATTCTTACATCAGAATTCATGATGTAAAAAAATCATAAGCCAAATTAACTGATTGTTTTGAGCCTCTAAGTTTGGGATAGTTTATTGCACAGCCATAGATAATCGGAACTTCAAGTCTGAATTAACTAATCAAAAGCACTTGCTTTTGTCTTCATGGACATTGTTAGTTATACAAAATTTGAATCTGTCTGACTTTTTCACTTTTTGCCAATTGCAGCCAAAGTGAAGACATCCTGATTTTGAGCTTGGCAAGAGACTGAAGTGCTTCTGCTGAGAAAGCCTTGGAGCCTGAAAGCATGAGTCACCCCTGCTGACCCCACAGCTGACCACAGACTTATGAGCTAGCCCAGCTGAGATCAGCCCAGCCCAGAAGAACTCACCCATTCGGACTCAGCCCAACTTGCCAACCTGCAAATCACGAACTAGAAAGTAGTTGCTATTATTTTCAGTTGTACGTTTTGAAGCGATTCCTTAAATAGCAATAGTTAACTGGTATATCAGCCTTCTACTTGATTCACTTCCAGCCCAAAACAAAGTTGTTTCATCCAGTTTTAGAGAATTCATTTATTTTTTCTTTATAAATTTGAAGATGAAACCAATAAGCTAACTTACAGTATTTCTTGTGACAGAATACAATAATGAATGCTTCTATGACATTTTGGCCAAAAATTCAAATCCTGAATCAAATTATAAGAAAATATCAGACAAATCGAAATTGACAGACTTTCTTTAAAAGTGTTAAGGTCATAAAAGACAAAGAAAAAACAAGAAACCACTCCAGTGTGAAGGATATTAAAGAGATGTGACAACAAAATGTAACACATGAGCCTGGACTGGATACTTTTACTATAAAGAACATTATTAGGACCCTGGGAAAAGTTGGGGTAGAGTTCCTGGATTAGATGGTAGCAGTGCACCTATGCTAGTTTACCAATTTGGGTGGTTGCATTATAGTTATGGAAGAAATATCCTTGTTTATAGGAATTATGTACTAAAATATTTGGTGACTTTGTGGCATCATATAGACAACCTATTCTCAACCTATTCTTATTTTCAGTTAAGAAAAGCTTAAAAAGAAAAAGAATATTATAGAAAAGAATACTAATGGTAGGGCAGTTCTGGTCTCATGAGATAATAAAAAAAGGTTCCTCCCACTTAAGTCAATACTTTGTTCTTGAACATCAATTTACTGCCCCCAAAATGTTTCCTGAGAACCTATTTCCCATTATATTTTTCTTCATTATTTTATTTTATTTTGTTTATTTGTTTATTTTTTTGTGGTACTGGGGATTGAACACAGGGGCATTCTACCTCTGAGCTATACCCTCAGCCCTATTTTACTTTTTATTTTGAGACAGGGTCTCACTAAGTTGCTGGGAAGTCATTAAGAATGTCACAATAAGCCGGGCGTGGTAAGGGTAAAAAATAAATACTGTAGCTAATGGCTAAGTAAGCCATGGCACCAACGCTTTATGTAATAGTATGCAGACATTAAAATGAACGAAAGTGATGATATGATGTTGAAAAAATAGAACACAAAATTTTATACCTGTGTAATTACACAATTTTGTCACTTAAGAGCCAATGTGAACAAATACGCAATGAGATTATACGCTTTAACAGTGGGTGTTAGTGCTGAGGTAAGGAAAGATTCTTAAACAAATAAAACTTTCCACTATTTTTCCAAATAAAAATAGCATATATTGTCCTTAAAATTAAAAAAAAAACAAGAAAGAAGAGAGGAAAGATGATGTTAATGGCACTTGTAGTCAACTGGGAAATTTTCCTGTACAACAGTTTAAAGAGCACCACCAAAAGTCCACGAAACAATCATGCAGATGCGGATGACAGCACTCTGGAAATGACAACTGGAAAACTGGAAGATTGTCGACCACTACAGAAAGCCAGTATCCTGCTGGGAGCTGATGACAACTCTACAGGAGACTGAGGTCATGCACCAACCTGCCCAAAGAGACTTTCCATGCAGTCATAGCTGCTGTAATGCTTTACAAGGCTTCATAAACACAGCAAATGCTTACTGGCCAGGAAATAAGCCTGGTAGTTAGATATTTTTGTTTATGTTCAACATAAAGCATGTCTGTGTTTTTCAACTTCTCAGAATGTTAAGTCTGCAGTGTTTTTCCATTATAACATTGCACTTGGAAGGAAGAAAAAAATCAGTAGTCTCGCCATCCAATGTGCTTTTAACGTACGAGTAATCAGTAGAACTAGGATCCATTTTCCCACAAAGGTCATCTTGAAAGTTCACCTTGAATTGGTGCTGGTAGTATTTTAAATCAAGGGAATTCATTGGGGGAATATCATTTTACCTGTAGTTTTGCTGCTTCTTACAGGGAGGATGTTTAAAATGAATGCATTGTAGTAGGGGTAATCTTCCAGTTAGCTTTATAATTCTATCAGCAAACTGCCAGCAGAGAAGGAATATCATGTTCTCTTTGAATTGTGTTTTTGCAACCTGAGATTCAAGTTCAGGTTTCTTGACGCACTCCTGGGTATTGAATCTGAATTAATTATTGTGTCCAATTTCCTTCACCTCTTCCCTAAGACAAGTGCAAACAAGCCAGCTATGGTTACCCCCGTGACCGCTAGAGATCACATCAAAGGAAAGCCCAGAGCGGTACAATGTTCTGCTGGTGGGAATTTATCCATTGAGAAGGATGGAAGGGAGAGTTAGGCTGGCACGAATTGGAAGCTATTGGATACACTTCTGGTTTAATTCACACCTTCCAGGTATGAATTAAATCACATCAAGAAAATTGCTTTGCTCTAACGACTGGAGGAGGTAGTTTCTTTTTTTCTTTTTCTTTTTTCCTTTCTCTTACTCTCTTTCCTTTGGGGAAGGCAGGCCTCATGCCAGAGATCACATTCTCGTGCTGATCAGGTTGCCACTCCTTCGTACAGGGAAACTGGTTCTTCGTAACAGGCCTGAGATTGGTCTTCAAAGAATGACTCATGACAACAAATCTAGACCTTTCTGAAGCTTCTGCTTCTCCAAAAGATAAAAAAACAAAGCAAACAAACAAAAAAACTCCTCAAACTGTTTTATTTCCTGTGATATTATAAGTTCTCAATACATAATGATTAATGAAAGAATTTTATCATTTTTTCTTCTAAAAAATGTACACCTTTTTTCACATTGTCTTTTTATCTTGGCTATAATTCCCCATAGGATTTATTAAAGCACTCCAAAGGCTGGTTCAGGGAAGGGGAAGAAAAATAGAGTAATTTTGCTTACTCTCTTTACTAGACACATAAGTGAAGAATTCCCTCCTCTTAATGAAAGTTTTGGGACAGAAATTTTTAGAGTGACTTACAAATCGCTGTGAGGTTTAATTCTGTAAAAGAAGTTTTTTTTTTTTTTGTGGTACCAGGGATTGAACCCAGGGGCGTTCTACCTCCGCGCTACACCCCCGGCCCTATTTTTTTATACTTTATTTTGAAACCGGGTCTCACGAAGTTGTGGAGGGCCTCACTAGGTAGAGAGAGAGAGAGAGAGAGAGAGAGAGAGACAGGGAGAGAGAGAGAGAGCTGAGGCTGGCCACGAACCCGTATCCTCTGGTCTCTGCCTCCCAAAGTACTGGGATTACAAGCATGCGCCACCATGCCCGGCCTAAATATTATTATTAATAATGCATTTTCATCAATAATAATGAAAACTACTAAAGAGACTGTGTGATATCATGTGTAGGACGTGAATGAGAGTCAGATCATTTCAGTCCACTATAATCTGAAAAGATGCAAGGAAGTATATCAATTTTTAAAATTTGCTAATATTTGCTTTGTGGCCTAGAATGTAATCTATTTGGAGAAGGTTTTTTGTTGTTGTTGTTGGAGAAGGTTTTATGAGCAGCTATGAAGAATATGAATTCAGCTGTTGTTGGAAGAAATACTCTATTAGGTCCATTTGATTTATAGTATTCTTTAGGTCTGAAGTGTCTACTGATCTTTTGTCTGGTTGACCAATCTAATGGTGAGAGAGGTGTGTTGAAGTCTCCTAATATTATTCTATTGGGGGTCTATCTAAGTCTTAATGTCAAGTAGTGTTTGTTTTATGTAAGTGGGTGTGCCTTTTGAGACATAAGTATTTATTATCATTATATCTTCTTGTTGGGTTTTTCCCTTTATCAGTAAGAAGCGACCTTCTTTGTCTCTTCTGATAAGTTTTGGGTTGAAGTCTGCTTTGACTGATATGAGAATTGCTACCCCTGCTTGCTTTCAGTCTCCATTTGCATAATATTTTTTCCATTCTTTGATCTTTAGCCAGTGACTATCTTTGCCTATAAAGTGAGTTTATTGAAAGCAGTATATAGTTGGATTTTGGTTTTTAATCCACTTAGAAAGTCTATGTCTTTTAATTGGGGAGTTGAGACCATTTACTTTCAGCATTTTCTCTCTTATGTGAAAGATACAGAGAAAATAGGAAACAAAAGGGACTTTAGATAAATGAAGAGAGAGACCAGTAGAAGACCGGAAGAGGATTGGGGAAGGGAGGTGGTAAGGGAGAAAACAAGGATTATGGAAGGAAACAGATAAAAAATTGTTATTTCCACACATGAGGTATCATTACCAATCTCATTAAATGTATGAGGGGGGATGTAGAAGTAAATACACCAAGCAAGATATATGCATGTATGTGTGTATCACTTTGAATCTCACTATGATGTCCAATTATAATGTACCAATAAAACTATAAAAATTCTTTATTAAAATATATTTCTTTATTAAAATCTATATTTTGTGTAAATATAATTAATAAATTAATTTTTTAAATCTTCATAATATATTTAGCTTCATTAAAATAGTTTAAATATCTAGATCAGTTATCATGGTCTTTAAATTACTAAATTGTGCCTGCACAGCCCATTTGTAGTTTTTCCTTAAAATCTTTCTTCTGAGGTATGTCAAGTTTGAAAGAAAAAGCAGGTCTTTTAAGTGGTATTTATTGCATTCAGAGTATTGATAATAGTATGAAAATAAGTATACTGTGATTGGATAGTATTTTATTGAATAATAAAATCAGAATTCAAGTATCCTTTATGACTTTGCTGTAATTTTATGGATACTGATATATTTCAAAATCTGCTTGTTTTTCCCCCAGGGCACTGATTTTATGTCTTTTCAATTTTTACAATGAGGAATGTTTCTTAAAACTAGGGAACAAAATGCTACTTGAAGATTTAATATTATTTTAATTTAATATATTATTTTACTATTCAGGCATTTATTTTTGATGATAATAAATTAATCATAGTCTTCTTTAAAAATATTTATTATAATATTTATATCTAACTTGTAGCATATTATTTAGGTCACACATACCTTCCAGAGTTATGTGCCAGAATATATTTATATTGCCTCACTAACACTAAAACTAAGTACTAATCCCAGTACTTGGGAGGCTGAGACAGGAGGATTGCAAATTCACAGCCAGCCTCAGCAACTTAGCAAGGACCTCAGCAACTTAGTGAGACCCTATCTCAAAATAAAAAATAAAATAGTGCTGGGGGTGTAGCTCAGAGGTAGAATGCCCCTGGGTTCAGTCCCCAGTACCACAAAAATAAATAATAAATAAATAAATAAGTAAATAAATAGATGATAGATAGATAGATAGATAGATAGATAGATAGATAGATAGAGAAACTGAGGGATCAAGTATCTCTCTCAAGAGCTGGCTGCTGGAGACTGGGGAAGTCAGCCTTGGAAAGCCTCTGTGTCTTTCACACACCATTGTGTCTGGCAGCTGTGAGTCAATAGGACTGACAATATTTTCTTTGAAACATCTGACCCAAGCCTGGCTTTCCAATGGGTCATGATTGCTCCCCATACCAGCTGTGATCAGAGAGTGCAATCTGTGCTTGATTCCTCGGGAATAAGCCCTGCAGCCACGTCTGGCTCCATCCTTTTCTGGCATCTCCCACCTGTCTCCATCCTGCTAATTGTTCAAGTCTCACCATTTCCATCAGAACATTCAAGCTCCCAATAGGGGGAAGGAAGCTTCCCATCCCCTGTTCTACTAGGTATCAGAGAGCTATTTAACTATACCATTCCTTGGCATTTATCCGAAAGAACTAAAGTCAGAATACTATAAAAATGCATGCATACCCATGTTTATAGCAGCACAACTCACAATAGCCAAGTTATGGATCCAACCTAGGTCCCTGTCAATAGATGAATGGATAAAGAAAATGTGATATATATACACGATGGATGTGATATAGACACTCAGCCATAAAGAAGAGCAAAATTATATCACTTGCTGGTAATGGGCTAGAACTGGAGAATATCACGCTGAGTGAAATAAGCCAAACTCAGAAAGTCAAGGGATGTATGTTTTCTTTCATATGTGGAAGCTAGAAGGAGAGGGAATAAAGGAATAATAATTTTTAAAAGACTTCATGAAAATGGAAGGAGGCCAGTAGAGGAAGTAGGGGGCAGAGGTCTGGAGTGGGGGAAGGGTCAGGAAGAGGGGGTACTGGGAATGAAATTGGCCAAATTACGTGTGTGCATGTAGGAATGTAATACAATGAACCCCACATTTATGTATAATTATAAAGGACCAATAAAAAACACTCAAAAATTTTAAAAATAAAATATATATTTATTGAGGCTGGCTTTCCATCAAACTTCCTGATCTACATCAGCCTCCCTCACCAGAACTTGAGCTCCTAAAGGGAAAATGTCATGCATTCTGGGCACACCCCACCCCCCACATGCCCACCCCCACACTTGTGTATGGCCTGGGAGCTGAGAGAGGGAATATGGATCAAACTCTGTTTTGTGCCCTCCCCTCCTCACTTGCTTTCTCCTTCCCATTCTTCATTTCTGCTCTTGCATCTTCACTGCTTGGTTATAAATATGGTCACTCTCCTTAACCTTGGGATGTATTTAAGATTGGACTTTGGATTTTAAAAGCTTGCACCCAAGACGAGAAGCAGACCTCCAGCATGGTTAACATGTGACCAATGTAAAGCAAATGTGACTGCATTTCCTTTCAGAAACTGATGTTCCTCATAAATACCAGAATCGAAATCTTTTAGGGGATGTTATTTCTCTAAGATCTTTTAGAAAATGATTGATTTTCAAGTCAAATTGGTCTAATGTGCAAAGGCATGGAGCATCATTTGCCTATGCAAAAGGCGGCTTGATCTGACCAGGATGGCTGTTGCTGTGTTACAGCTTCTTTTGTTCAGAGGCACTTTACTTTGAACGTGGTTTACACTTCAGTGTTCAGAAACAGAAGTAAAACTGTCATGGAGCAGATTGAAGGTCAATGGGTTTTCCTTCATTTTCTTTTGGTGTTAACCACAGATGTATTTAATTGAACATGGCCTTTATAAATGACCTTTTCAGTTTCTATAGCTACTATTTTGTGGACTAAAGTTAATACTTTGTGGGTTGGACAATTTGACTTGGTAACCCCCTAAGCACATTCTAGAAAAAAAAAAAAGACTTAACATCTCTGTGAAGTAATCCGCTGAAATTTAGGTTTAAAAAAATAAAAAAGTCTGGAGCTTTTATGATTACTAATTAATAGCACCTTTGGGCCAGCCCATAGTAATCAACTAAAATGTAGCTTCTAGTTATTAAACAATGAACCTCATCTTTATTTATCAGAAGAGAGAGAACTTAAACTTTTCTGTTATTTCTAGGATCTCAGATTCCACCTCTCTCATCTTTTTTCATCAAACTAAAGAAGAAAGGAAGGAAGGGAAGGAGGGAGGGAGATAAGGAGGGAAACCAAAATATTTTCAACAATCAAACAAGGGAAAATTTAGCAACATTTTAGGAATAGGTACTATATTTCTTAGACAGCAATCTTTAATTTAGCTGAGTAAGCCAGAAACTATAATACTACTCTGTTTTTAGCTCTTAAGCCTCCATTTTATTGAGTCCATATTTCCACACTTATTACTATAATTTTTCTATAAGTAAAATAGGACAGCAGTACAACAGATATGATGACATTCGAAGTGTTAAACTGTGACATATGCTTGACCCAAGTTGTGAAGAAGTTGGGAAAGAGCATATGTAGTGTTTTCAACTTTTATCTTTTTTGGTTTTTGTTTTGTTTGTTTTTTCTTTTGGTGCTGGGGCTTGAACCCAGGGGCATTCTACCTCCAAGCTACATCCCCAGCCCTATTTTATTTTGAAGCAAGGTCTTGCTAAGTTGCTGAGGCTGGCTTTGAACCCATGATCCTACAGTTTCAGTCTTCCAAGTACTGGGATTACAGGCGTGTGCCACCACGTCCAGCTTGTTTTCAAGTTTTTTAGTAGAAGACAGCAAGAGAAAAAAGAAGGTTAGGAATGACAACCAGGCTAGCCAACCAGGTGAAAGAAATGGCTTGGGTGTAGGCGAAGGGTGGAATATACAAGGTATATAGGAGGAGGGGAAAGTAGGTAGCATCTCACTGAAGCTGAGGTAGGTAAGAATCAAGAGATAAGATTAGAGAGATGGATTGGCACCAAGACCTTACCTGCCAAATGAAGGAGCTTGGAATTTATCCTTCTAGCAATGGGGGACCATTAGAAATTTGTGAGTAAAAGAATGACATGATTTAAGCAGTGTTTGAGGAATAATTAGCCACAGAGCATACAGTGTGTTGAAGGAGGAGGATCTTGAAGGAGGGGTAAAGAGACCATTGCAGCAGTTCTGCCGTAAAGTAATCGGACATGGATTGGAATGGTGACAGTGGTGTAATCCCAGTACTTTGGGAGGCAGAGACCGGAGGATCCGGGTGCATGGCCAGCCTCAGCTCTCTCTCTCTCTCTCTCTCTCCCTGTCTCTCTCTACTTAGTGAGGCCTCCGCAACTTCATGAGACCCAGTTTCAAAATAAAGTATAAAAAATAGGGCCGGGGGTGTAGTACGGAGGTAGAACGCCCCTGGGTTCAATCCCCGGTACTGCAAAAAAAAAAAATAAAATAAATAAATAAATAAATAAATAAAAATAAAAAGGATGACGATAGAAGACATTATAAACTATGAATGGTCACAACTTATCAACTGATAGAAGACCACGAAAAGGCAGCATCAAAGGTATCTCTGCAGCTTTTAGATGACTTGGAAAATATGAAAAAGAAATGAGAAATGAAGAGAGGGTCTAGTTTTATGAAGCGGTTGATTAATTCAAATCTAGATGTTGAGTTGGAGGTAGAGAGAGCCGATGACCAATGAAAGCATATAATGGGCAGATAACATGTATGTAACCATTTGACGCTAGACATCAAGAGTAAGCCCCCTCTGGTGCTGCTCCCAGAATGCATCTGGCACACAGAGTGCAATGGTGTTTCCTAGAGGAGGATTTATAATATTTCAGAGAGAAGAAAATAATTCTGTATATACAGTCTGCACTTGTCACAAGTGAAGTCTGAGATTTTTGAGATTGGTGATAATGGTCCTCAAACAAGATGTGAACATTCGATGGTAAGGAGAATGAACTAGCCAGAGTATTCCCCAAACCTGGAAGATGAGACTCCAGGCTAGATAACAGTTGAGACAGTTCCCACAATCACACTAAGCGTGGCCACCAGTTTATGAATGAGAAAGAGCCGAGTATCCTGAATCGCCTGTACATTTCTAGCCAGGTTACTTGTTTATTAAACTAGGTATAGTTCTCTTTCTAAAGAGCGCTGGCATTCCCAGAAAATCCTTTGCCAGGTTCCAGAACTAATGAACCTCTATGTATATCATTATAGATAAATACCTAATCTGGTTAGACAGGAACTAGGTCAAGATGCGGGGCCAGCACTGACAAAACCAACATAGACACTTCACAATGCCTCCCTCCCCCCATGCTGGGGATTGAACCCAGGACATGCTACCTCTGGGCTACACTCCCAGCCCTTTTTATTTTTTATTTTGAAACAGAGTCTTAGTACATTGCTAACACTGGCCTCAAGCCTGCAATCCTCCTGTCTCACTCAGCCTCCCAAGTACTAGGATTTCAGGTGTGCACCACCATGCCTTAGCTCAGAACACTTTTTTTTTTTACAAGACTTATTTTAGAATGGTCGTGCCTGTTGCTGCAGAGCTGAAGCTCTCTCAAGCCGTTGGTGAGCTAGGGTGATCCCCATGCATGTAGTCATTCAGCTTGAGGTTGAGACTGTGATTTTAAGAAGTCGAGGGAATATCTGGGTTTATCAGATTTTCTGCATCTAGTGTAATTGTTTTTTACTTGGGAAAAAAGTTATTAACAAGAAAAACTTCTGAGTCCATTAAAGATTTTTTGACGGGGATAGACCTAGGTGAATGCAATTCTCCTTATAATAGTATAGATTTGTTAGGTTGTTATATGCCTCTGTTCATCTCCCACGGAGTTTACCTATACACTGGGTTGTCAGGGCAGTCAAGAAACATACAGTGGGACTCAAACACCTGTACTGATTTTATGAATGCCAACTACCAGATTTCTTTCACCTTGGGTTATATAAAGCCCAGAGTCCAGAATTTACAATCTACTTTGGTTTATATTGTAAATACTATTTTCATTTTTTAGATAAGGATGGTTATGAATATATATTACTTATGATCACATAGCATAGATTCCCAAAGCTGGTGATATCACCCCTGGGGGCTGGGTTGGGGACACTGGACCAATCCCGGGGTGTTGATAGTAGCCTCAGGTGCAATTGGGGGGCACTGAATAAAAATAAGGGGGTAGCGGAAGTGCCTGGGGTGGGGCTGAGTAATTTTTTTCTCTGAAAAGGGGGCAGTAAGCTAATAAGTTTGGGAATCTATAATTAATACATTGCGTGATTCACTATTCATATAAAACATGTAGAATGTATTTATCCACATATGGGGAAGAAAGTATAAGTACACCTGTTAGGGAAACAACTACCAAAGAAAACAAATCCCAAAGAACAAACAATAACAACAAAAAGTCCTGATTATCCAGATTTTTAATTAAAATCAAAGGCTAAATTTTCTGGATTTCAGTCTTGATTATCCAGATTTTAATTAAAATTAGAGGCTAAATTTTCTGAATTTCAGTCTCCATTATCTATATTTTAATTAAAATTGAAGGCTAAATTTTCTGGATTTTTCCAGACACTCTCCCCCAGGAAGGACAGACATGTAAAAAAGTCTAATCGATACCAGCGGTTTGTCAAATACACCACTCTTTGTGCTCTGGCACTTTCTACATTGGGAGCTGCCAGTCAGGGGGAGGAGAGGGCTGGAACGAGGGTGCGGAGTGAGCATTGGCAGGCAGTGTGTGACGTGGCCAGGAGACCCCTGCAGGTCAGGAGGACACAGTGCTGGAAAGCAGACAGGGCCTGATTCAGGTACCTCACCAGGAACCAGGCAATTCAACTCAAAAAACACACATCAACTCACACTCTTTGGTGGGCAAGGAGACTAATTCCCCACATTCACTGCTTCAACTCATGGCCTGAACACAATATAAAAACTGAGATCTTGTCCTATCGCCTTGGAAAATAGTTGGAACTCCACAGTAAACCACGAGTCCTATTGTCAGAGACAGGCTATTTCAGCTCCCGTTGCTGAAATAGCCTATTGCAGGGGGTCCCCTTTTATCAGGAGAACACTCCCAGGACAACGCCCCCTGGATAACAGCACGTATCCGTGCATGAAGGTGGAACCCTCGCAACCTAATCCTCTCGATACTGTCAATGGCAATCAGATTTCCACCTGAGTTTTGGTGTGGACATTCAAACCATCGCAGGGCCTTTGTATTTTCCATTCCCTCTGCCTGGAGTGCCCTTCCCTCAGTTCCCCCACATCGCTCATGTGTTCTGGAATGTTCTTTTTTCAGCTCTCTGCATGGCTCCCGTGTTCACTTCCTTCATCTCTCTACTCAAATGTCACAACAGCAGCGAAGCCTTCCCTCTTTCTATCTGTAATGACACCACCGCCGCCACTCTCTAGAGCTTCTGCCTTGCTTCGTTTCCTCCCCACTGCACACAGCATATATTTATCAGCCTATGTCTGCGTCCTTCCATTAGAATTTGTAAGCTTCCTGAGGGAGCAGCTTTGGTTTCTTCACTAGTCTCCTCACCCCCTGGATATGAGGTAGGTACTCATTAACTATTTCAATGAATGAATTATCGAGGGTAGACATGTTAGGTAGTTAGCTAGACATTAGCAGATGGGGTCTGCTGGGATGGACCACAAGTTTACCTGCAGGGCCTTGCTCACCTTGACTCCCTCCCCTGTGGGAAGGGGGAGGAAAAACAACACAGGGCCACAAAGGTGCGACGTGCAAAAGGCAGTCAATCACCCAAAGGTGATATATAGAGAGGGGTCCAGAGGAACCATGAAACCCAACGTGTGGAACTCCATGCCACTTTCCACAGCTGGGAACAGACCCCATCTCTGGGTTGTAACCCAGTGCACAGGCCGCCTTTCCATTCCTGGGAACAGCCCCTTCCAGACGCTTCCCCTGGAGTGTGACCTTTTCCCCTCTCTTCCTGCCTTTCTCATATAATGCCTTCACTTCTCTAAAGAAACCTCCCGCATTCCCCATTTGTGCTTTCTGTTTGAATGCTTTCCAAACAGAGAAGCAAGTACCAAGGTTGTATGGAGTAATTTTAAAATCTCCCACCCGGTAACAGAAACAAATATAAGTTTATTTATTTATTTATTTATTTATTTGTTTGTTTGTTTGTTTGTTTATTTTGCGGTACTGGTGATTGAACCCTGAGGCATTCTACCTGTGAGCTACACCCCCAGCCTTTTTTTATTCTTTATTTTGAAACAGGGTCTCACTAAGTTGCAGAGGGCCTCACTAAGTAGCTGAGGCTGGCCACGAACCCCGATCCTCCTGTCTCAGCCTCCCAAGTACTGGGATTACAAGCTTGTGCCACCACGCCCGGCTCAAATTTAAGTTTTTAAATGTGATGTTTAAACCTACATTCTTATTCAGTATTTCATGTCAATTCAGCAACTATTATTACTGGACGACATAAAAACTATAAAAGAAAATGACCTGCTATATTTAATTCATTAAACTACAAATAGACTAATTTTATAAACATTGTGATGGGGGTACATTTTTCTCATTTTCATTTATCTTTGATCCTCATGAAACTCTTCTAAAACATGTTACTGCTTACTTATCAATATGTTATCTGGAGGTCAAATAAGACAGGACATCTACCTCTGAAATATATATAATGAGTCATAAAATTCATACTCAGGTTAGGCATTGCGAAAGCAGGGTTCTTCAAATACATTCTTGGATTCCAAATACATAAATGGATTTTCCAGTGTGGCTTTTAAAAATCTGATGGCCAAGTGCATTTATAAATTAATGCTTTTTGGCTGGGCATGGTGGTGTACATTGTTAATCCCAGTACTTGGGAGGCTGAGACAGGAGGATCGCAGGTTTGCGGCCAGCCTCAGCTACTGAGTGGGGCCCTCCACAACTTAGTGAGACCCTGTTTCAAAATAAAGAATAAAAAAATAGAGCTTGGGGTGTAGCTGGGAGGTAGAATGCCCCTGGGTTCAATCCCCAGTACCACACACACACACAAAAATAAATTAATTAATGTTTTTAAAGCCACTAGTAGTCATTCATGGATAATTCTATGGAAAATTTTGTTTTCTTGTGTCTAATGGAAGGTCCCAAATCTACACCTCAGGAACTCACACATCAGCTGTGGGCATGTGTTCTGATATCAGACATCAAACACAGGTCCTAAGGTTTCACTTCCCCGCTAAGCCACATGCCAGGCGACATGCACTTGTCATTCCTGGGAGGCTGGTGATCAAAATGGACATGAAAGGATGATAAGCAAAGACCAGGACAATCTGTGTGGGACTGGGGAGGGCGGCAGGAGGGCAGCAGTGGTGCCCCAGCATGCCCAGGGATCCAATGGTGGTCAAGTCCATAGATTTGCTTAATTCTCCCAAGCAAGATTTTTTTTTTAAAAAAATAAAAACAATAGTTTATTATTAATAATAAAATGCTCATAAAGTGCTAAGCTTGGGACTTGGGATTTAATATGATTGATTACTTCTCGTGCCTCCTTTTTAATTCACGCTCGTCCTCTCTGCTTCCTTTCCCTTCCCTTTGTTTTCCCCTTGCCATAGAGCCCTGTGGTAATGATTATCTGTCAATGTTTCTTGAGCCCAGCCCATTATCATGACAATAGTTCAGGAGAGTCATTATATGTGTGTTATATGTGTGAGGATTCGCTAAGCAATTATGAGGAGCAATGGGCCAGGAGATACAGGTCAGAGCTGTGCACTTGGTCCCTGTCCAGAGGGCACAAGTCTCGGGGTGATGCAATGGTGGCTATGCTATAGCTGGGGGCCGCATTGGCCTGCAGCTAGTGGCTGGCCCTGATGGAGAGAGAGTGAAGGCCTGCAGCGTGTGGACTCTTAGGAAGGCTTGTTCCATTTGGGATCAAGGGCTCCTTGCTTAATTCTTTCTGGCAGAGAAGGTGGAAAGAGGCTAGTTTCCCTGCCTCTAAATGTCCCTGAGCTACAAGGGAACAGGCTCCGTGAACTCAAACCAATGATTCTCTCAGGGCTGTCAGAGACAGGGACACACCTAGACAATGGCTGCGTTCCCCCAGAGGCATGTGAATACACTCTTGCTAGACAGGGAGCCGAGAGGCTGTTCTGTGGAAGCCCTTCTCTGCTGTTTCGCTGCTTAGACCTTCATCCTGCCTGGTCTCCCTTCTACACCTTACCATGCCCTTGTCTGGACCTCTGCTCCCTGCCTCCAAGTTTCTACTCTAGTCACACTGAAATCCTTCCAGTTTCCTAAAAGAGTTCGTCTTCTCTCCTTCATTTATTAAAGACAGAGCTGCTTGCCCTGCCTTTAATATTCTTCTTGGCCTGTGTTCTATTTGTCTGCAAGACCCAGCCCAGGTGCTATCGCTGGCAGCCTTCCTTCATCCTATCCTTCCCATGCAGTGCCCCTCAGTGAGTTCTCAAGTCTCTGTGCTTGCAGCCATAATGGCCTGCATTGCTTGAGTGTAGAGACCATATTTATTTGTGTAATCTCTGTGTCCTGAAGACATAGCACAATGTCTGATGCATAGAAAGTGCCAAAGCGCCCAGTAAATGTTGTGAGAGCAAATTAATACGAATCTCCATTACGTTCCTCCATATGTGCTCCATCTGCGAGTGAGCTGATAATTGCTCTTCCCAAATAGTTAAATAAAATAGGGTTTTAAAAAGCATATACTTAGCCAGGCGTGGTGGCGCACGCTTGTAATCCCAGTACTTTGGGAGGCGGAGACTGGAGGATCCGGGTTCACGGCCAGCCTCAGCGTTCTCTCTCTCTCTCTCTCTCTCTCTCTGTCTGTCTTTCTCTCTCTCTCTCCCTCTCTCTCTCTCTCTCTCTCTCTCTCTCTCTCTACCTAGTGACGCCCTCCGC